>JAYKKM010000375.1:1202500-1275000 GCA_035772405.1 Chrysogorgia sp. JL179-B06
TAGTGCTTACCCTTAACAATTTTTCGTTTGATGGCGAACATTATCAACAAATAAGTGGTGTTGCGATGGGCACCAAAATGGGTCCAAGCTATGCTAACTTATTTGTTGGTTATGTTGAAAAACAGATCTTTGAACAATACACGGGTCCCTTGCCTGATTTTTTCGGAAGATTTATCGATGACTGTTTAGGAACAGCGTCGTGTTCACGTGTCCTTTTAGAGCAGTTCATCAACTTTGTTGATGATTTTCATCCTGCTCTGAAGTTCACGTGGGAAATCAGCGAGACCTCTGTGTCGTTCCTTGATATTTTAATTTCGATTAATGGTGATTCGCTGAAAACGTCGGTCTCGTACAAGCTTACTGACTCCCATAGTTATCTTCTATTTTCATCCTCTCATCCCAACCACACTAAGCAATCCATCGCTTACTCTCAATTCTTGCGTCTTCGCCGCTTATGTAGCGACGACCAAGATTTTCAAGTCAAATCAATGGAAATGAGATCTTTTTTTGTCCAACGTGGTTACCCTACCAACCTTTTAGACCTCGCCGTTCAGAAAGCTTTTCTCGTCCCCCGTTTAGACGCCCTTGAACCATCTTTGGAACGAGTTTCAAACAATAAAATTCCTTTAGTTCTAACATTTCATCCTTTCAATTTTAAAGTTAAAAATATTATTAATCGGAATTTTCACATTTTACAAAATGATCCTGAGACGTCAGCCATTTTCACCGACAACCCTTTGGTATCTTTTCGCCGTAATAAAAACATTCGTGACTCCTTAGTACATAGTGCCCTTAAACAAAATTCCTCGGCACCAGCGGGAACATTTTCTTGCGGCCGTTCCCGCTGTAACACATGCGCTTTTCTCAATCCCACTACAGTTATTACTGCCCCCAAATTCCACCACACAATCCGTCATGCTTTTTCATGCACGTCCAACAACATAATTTATTGCATTTCTTGCGATAAATGCCCTAAAATCTACATCGGTGAAACTGGGCGACGCCTTTCAGACAGGTTTGCTGAACATCTTCGTTCCGTGAGGATCAATGATGGTGACAAACCTGTAGCCCGCCATTTCAACAGCTCCAACCATTTGGTTTCAGACATGAAAGTCTGTGCCATCCTTCCCATTTCCGGTGGCAACGATAACCGCAAGCGGCAAGAAAAGCGTCTCATTTTTAAACTTGGCACCACACATCCTCTTGGTCTTAACGAACATTTTTCTTTTATTTAACTTCCTAAAAGTTTTTTATTATTTTAGTTTGCTTGGAACTTTTTATTATTAGCTTATGCACTTTCATTGCTTTTCAAGTCTTTGCTTCTATTATTATCGCCTAATCCCCTTGAATATTGGACCTGTCATTTTTCCCACCCCCTCAGTCTGCTTATTGATCGACTTTAAAAATAGCAAATGATTTAACTTTTCCCATCTCATTAATTATTAGTTAGTTTATTTCCCGTGCATTTGATTGGCTACTTTCTACCTGTGACACCCTTTTGGCATTATATAAGCCCTATTTATTTTATTTCATCTCGTCTTACTCTGATGAGGGGCTCCGCTCGAAACGTCAGTATCTCGTCACTAAATTATTGGCAGTTTACCACCTTTTCACTTTGCTATATATATATATATATATATATATATATATATATATATATATATATATATACATCATCACAGTCAAAGGACTTGATGTGGGATATACCACACTGCATAAATTATATATATATATATATATATATATATATAATTCATCAAACAGCTAACCTTCAACCATGTCCTCAAACCAAAAACAATTTTTATCAAATATTTCAGCTGTACGTTTCGGGGCACCGCCCCCTTCTTCAGAAAACCGCAATAAAAGATAAGAAAGGTGTCCCTTTATTGTCACAAAATTTACATAAATTAAAATAATAAATTAACAATAAGTATACCTAGAAGTCTCTAAGATTTAGTCCCCGAGGACAAAACGTATAAAATCTAGTTGCCCAAAATCCCTCCCTTTGTGTAGGACATGACAAATCAGTAATATCAATTACCATAACCTCCAAATCACTGTTGTGGTCTAGTGGTTATCACGCATGTCTATGAGCTGGGAGACCCGGGTTCAAACCCTGGGTCGGACCACCACTCAGGGTCTTAAAATAATTGAGGAGAAGGTGCTGCCTTTGCAACAAAACCAGCAAATGGTAAGACTTTCAGGTCTTCTCGGAAAACGACCTTAAATCGTAGGCCCTCGGAATCCCTAATCAGTTGGGTTTTCCGTTCACCTAAGAGTGATAAACTGAATAGTCGAGCGCTTAAAACATGAGCCTCTGGCTCGGATAAATAGGGCAACCTTATCCTGCGTGATCGACTCAAAATAAATCATACTCATACTCATACTTAAACCAAATTGGCTATCACTATGAAAGTGTGCCTACAAATGTTCGCTTGACATACCGCGTTTACTCTTCCCATATCGTGTAAGGAAGCTCTTATGATTGTTAAATCTAATCCAAAGGTGTTAATACTACTTCCCACGCATTGCATTCCATATTTCTTACACAATAGCAAGTAAACTACCTCTGCCGAATCGTAGTCAAATGAATAGTTTATAATATAAGAGTCCTTTTCAGTTCTGTCCATAAACGTTTGTCCACATTTCACCAGCTCACAAATCTTACACCTGGATTTACCACATTTATGCATGCCATTAACTCTAACAATCTCCTTTTCAACTTTGGATAATCTCGCTCTCACTAAAATATCTTTAAGACTCCTGGGCTTCTTAAATGAAACCATTGGAGGACCACTCGAAAATATCTTTTTAGCCTTTTCCGATAGTAATAAAATCGGTTGCAATTCATTAAGAATCTTTGATACCCTTGCCAAAGCCGGATGGCAATCAATAACTAAAGGCAATCTGCCAGAATTCTTACGAACCCCCGCCTGATTAAGCAAAGTTTCCCGATTACAATTACGAGCTCTACCTATTTGTGCTTTAGCAAATTTCTTATTATATCTTCTTTAGCAAAACCAATTTTCCATTTCATTGATGTATCAATCGAATCAGTACATCATTGTAACCTTCGGTAGTCAATGGTTAGAGAGTCTCGGATAGCATCAGAAGGTTGCAGGTTCGATTCTTGACCGTTCGATTCTTGACAGGAGCTTGACAATCATGCATGTATCGTCTGCCTACTCCAAGTTCTCCAATATACACGACAGCAGTGTATATGTATTAACACATCCACGCATTACTAATATATGACTGCCACATTGGCAGTACCTACTTAAAAATCAATCAAACCAGTACATCATTGTAACCTTCACTGAGTATAGCTCAATCGTTAAAAATCTCACCATGCAGCACCCCGAAAGTTACAGGTTCGATTCCTGTCCAGGATTCATTGTCTGATGATATGAATTTGACAATCACCCATGTATTGTCTGTCTACTCTGAGCTCTCCCTTATTCACTACAGCAGTGTACATATCAAAACTGACCAGTATCAGTAATGCTTGTTCATACTGCAAAATTGTAGGCCAGGCCCATGCAGGTTATGCTAAATCTTTACAACGTCATATTTACAACACAATTGTAGTTGCTCAAAGTCTTTGAAGTGATATATAGTACAACTCCCTCGGTTAAGTATTTCAAAATTTGTCCAAAGATTTATTTGTATACAAAAATTATATTTTTTAAGACAAACATTAAAAACATTACACACTTTAAAATATTTAAATTGTTATTTGATAGCTACAAACGTCAAATTTGCACCACAATTGTGAATTTTCAAGGGCTTTCTATTGGTATATGCCATAAATATCTGTATAAAGTATTTCAAAATGTGTCTAAAGATTTCTGAACAATCACAATACAGTACCGAACTGTACAACTAACAATAACACGGTTGTTGTTTTATTGAATAGTACTATAAAATGTTGTTCTTCGTACTGTGTAGGCACTAGGCAGTGTAGAAATACAGATCTCTTAAAGGTTGGTGCACTGCCAAAATAGTGTGTAATAGGTCTCAGACATCCAACTTTTCGAGCAAAAGCCCTTCGTCACTCAAGACAACCAAAGAGTTAAATAAACGATAAAGTAGTGAAGGCAGTGGCTATTCGTGCGGTAGCAGTGCTTATACCCTAATATCTTACCCTAATATCACGTGCCAAAATACTAAAGTAACCAAATTACTAACCCTAACCAAAACACTATGCTGAAAAGGGATATTAATGTTTATTGAACCCGACCGGAAATCGCGGGTTGGGAAGGAACGCCTATATGTTATTGTTTATATCTCCTGTCGTAGAAATATATAGATACTTAAAAGTTAAAATAAAAGGGCCTTCGCTCAAACTCACAGTGTATACTAATATTTAACCTGTATTCGTGTCGCAGCAAAGTATCCATAGGCATAGATGAATATTTCAAAATAATACTTGCTTTCCCGTCAACACTACAATTTACAGTTACCGCATGAAATCAGCTGACATTAATAAATACATTGTCATGTTTGTTCAAAATAAAACATTACTGCTCCGCTAATGTTGTACGCAATATGGTTTGTTTTGATGGTTTGGTGTTGCAGCAACGACATATTCCTTTGCATTTTACTTTCGCCTTCGGCGAATGGCGGCTTCATCCGGAAAGGCGGTTAATTTGTCGCGCTGGCGTCAATTTAAATGTAAACGCCAAATTTGACCAACCAAAAAAAAACGTTCCAAATTCAGGACGTCGCAATTACAAACCCTTATAAATCCCGTGTCACCACGAGTATAACTATTTAACATCATTTCCTTTGGTTACCATATATATAAATAAACTATAAATATGTGTACGCAACAACCCCTCACCCGCCATCATCGCGTACATTAATTTGCCAAATGAATGGACTTATATAGTAGACACTACATGTATCTCTGAGTATCAAGCTTGTGTTGTTCTGAATTTCATTGTTTCATAATTAGACATCAAACTAAATAACTAAATAACTCAAAGTGTTTAATTTTTGGGTGCAATATACATGCACTGATTAAGATTTGTTTGATATGTAATTGCCGGATCCTCACTGTGATGTCACACTACATAATAACTTAGGGAAAAACCTAGCCTGCGAAAGCAGCCGCGTACTTTGTGCTCGTACCTCCCCCAAAGGAGCGTCTGCGACTCGACTGGGAAAATTCCATACTGATGACGTCAATATGCCCTGAATTGGGGCATCGATTCTGATTGGCTACTTCATTATTATGCGCATAAATTAAATACGGCTTTCGAAATTCAATATTCAACATGGCGTCTAAATGGAAAAGAGATTTAAGAGAAGTAAATATCGATATGTTAAACGATTGTCTGAGTGAGATAGGTCCCAAATTTAATGTGGAAACTCTTACTGAAAGTCAATTTAAAGCTCTCTATAATTTCATGAAAGGAAAAGATGTATTCGTAAACATGCCAACTGGTTCAGGCAAATCACTGGTGTTTCAACTCGCGCCTTTGGTAGAAATGTGGATGTCTTCACACGCTCCTGATTCAAGTGTTTGGAAAAAGAATGCCATCATTATCGTCATAAGTCCATTAGTTGCCCTCATGAAAGATCAGATTAAACGTTTAAAGAATATCGGACTAAAAGCGGCCTACGTTGGATGTGACGATGAGACAGATAGAGGTATAGAGAATGGCGAGATCACGTATGTCTTTATGTCCCCAGAATCAAGTCTTTCGAATGTTACGAATGGCGGTTCATGCTTGATAAAAAGCCTTACCAAGAGAGGTTAGTTGGCATAGCTGTAGACGAAGCCCACTGTATGATCGTTTTGATACTGATATTGATACTTCATTAAATAACAGAAAGAATACTGCTTTCCGAATTTGGTATTCACGACTGAACGAGTTAAGGTCATTGGTAGGAAATGGGGTAGCGTTTTTGGCATTAACTGCTACCGCGACAAAGAAGACGAAACAACAGATATTTGATATGCTGGAACTTAAAAGTCCATTTGAAATTGTAGAAGATCCTAACCGCCCTAACATTACTTTTGTTGTCCAAAAGATGGACAATAGTATCAAAATAGCAGATCATTTCTCGTTCCTGATTGATGAGTTGAAACAACATGGAAAAGAAACAACAAGAACAATCATATATTGTCAAACAATTAAACAATGTGCTGTCTTATTTAATATTTTTAAGGTTGAGTTAGGCAGTAACATGTTTTGTGATGGTACAAATGATCCAAGAATGAGGCTTTGTGACATGATGCATTCTTCCAGCCCTGAGAGTATAAAGAATTATGTTCTGGAGCAATTTTCCCATAGTAAAGGACATCTAAGAGTATTGATTGCAACAATCGCGTATGGAATGGGAGTAAATTGTAGAAATGTACAGAGAGTGATTTACTTTGGTCCATCAAAATCTGTTGAAGCATATATGCAAGAAAGTGGTCGATGCGGAAGAAATGGTGAGCAGAGCATTGCCATTTTGTTGTTTACTGGTATCACAACTCGTGTATCAGATAATGACATGAAACTGTACATACATTCAAATAATTGTAGACGCCAGTTCCTGCTGCAGCATTTTAACAGTCCTGTTGGAAGTGAAATGCCCCAGGGACATATGTGTTGTGATATTTGTGCAAACAACTGTATGTGCAACAATGGTTCGTGCAATGTAGATCTATACCTGCCATTTGGTACTCAAAATAACAAACCAGACAAAGTACGAGATGTATCCGATGAAGAAAAGCAAGAGTTAAGGTTAAAACTTAACATGTTAATGAAACAACTCCTCATGAAATTGATAACTGGAAATGTTATAGCTGTTTCTTGCCCAATCAGTGTTATGGAGTTTGGGGTGAAAGAAATAGATCAGGTAGTAGAGTATGCACATCTTATTTTCAATACCAATGATGTCATGAAATATGTAGACATTTGGCAAAAAAAACATGCACTGTTGGTGATGGAAGTTTTTTCTTCCATTTTCCATGACATTGTGCTAACAAGAGAGGATGACCAGTCTGATGATGAAGATTCTGATGAGGATGAGATAACTGACTGGGAGCAAATCATTCAAGATTCTTCTTTCTTGTGTCTGATGAATGAAACAGACTGGCATGTGGAGTCATTTGAAGAATCAGGGCAAAACAGCTCATTGGAACAGTCAATTTATCCACAAGTTATAGAAAGTGTAATAGAAAACATCCAGGATGGGAGCCATTAGTCACCTTATCTGCTTCACAACCAATGAAATTAAAAAGGTAAAATTATTGTTGTTTAATAGTCTTTTTTGTTTGCATAAATACAATTTGCAAAACATTTTGTATTACAGGTGATTTTTACATTTTCAAAACCTGATATATGTACTTAATTATGTTTTGCAAATAATACAAACTTAAATTATGTATATAATTGAAATAGTTACTGTAGCATGTACTTTTGGATTTGAGTTACTTGCCAAATCAGCGTGCTTTTCTACCTATAATTATTCCATCTTTATGCTTATCTATCCACTTACAAAAATCTCCCATTTGAATTAATTGGAGATGTGACCTTAAGCAGTATGTAAATGTCTTATATCTCCTCCCTTTGGTCTCTGATAGAGCTTCTTGTTGTACAAGATTATTGACAATCTTCATTAGATCTTTTTCATTACTTGCAATGAAATGTGTTCCTGATCTCTTCATAACTTGGCATTCTCTTGACACATTCTCGATGACTTCTCTTGATATCTTTAGAGTCCTGCATATTCTTGTGACTGACTGCTTGGTAATTCCTGGACCCATCATTCTCATAGCTTCCTTTAGGTAGTTGTTGTCATGTTCTAAATCTAGATCAAGGGGGACATTTCTACCTTTGGCATTATGATTGTTGATGGTACGGTTCCACTTTTGGCAGTATGCCTGACGAGGAGAAAGGAGAGATTGTTGTTGGAACTGCAGAAAAAGTGCTTCCAATGCATATTTAACACTTTTGTTACCATCAACAAAAAAATGAAGCAATAGAAATTTCCAGCATCTAACAATTCTGTCTCCATCTCCCTCAGCAATTGCATTTGTGAAATTCAAGTACAGCATCCCATCGTCCATCAAATTGCACTGATAATTGTACATGTCATCTTGTTCATCCTTTTCTTCCTTGCTGGGTTCTGGGAAAGCTGATGAAGATGGGAGTTGTTCTTCATAGATAAAGTTGTGGATAGCTAGCTCATGACTCTTTCTTCTTTTACCATCATGCCTTTAATGAAATTAACATAAATTATATAAATAAACATATGTCTTGATTATGAGGAGGAAATACTAAAACCTATCAAAAACAAAAATTGCAACAGATATGTTGTGTTACAGTATATTAGTGTTATTAACTTGAATGTTTTTTCACATCCAGCAAATCGACATAAGAATCTGCCATCTGGTGTCATCCGTTGGTTTACCAATGCTATTTCTTGTTCTTCCTGGAGAAGGACTGAATTAATTATCTTATCTGTTGTTTTGCTGTCAATAATATGTTCATCTACAATTGTTGTAGCTATTTTTCTAAGATGAAGATGTTTGGCTCTCTGGTCATGCCTTGAAGCATCAACAGGATACTTGTATTTTGTTGGGTTTCCATTCACTTTATTCAGACCAAGGACCTTCATTCCTGAGGCAATTATTCTAGCTTTCAGAGCTAATAGAAACATTTGCTTGTTTTGGGCATATGCATGACTGGTATCACAGGAAACATTTCTTCTATTTATTAAATTTCTGTCAGCGAATAGGGTGCATTTTTCATCAGCTGCATTTGTCGAATACAACCTTGTGAAGATCAACTGAAAGTACAAGTAAATAGTGGGTTGATTAATGATTAATATCACATCAACATCAAATTATTTATTTTGTACATGCACAATATTTACACAATTTTCATGGAAAATAACTGTACTCACAGAGAGCAATTTAAGCTCTGTATGCCAGTCTGCTATCTCACAATGTATTCCTTCCAATCTTTCCTCTGAAGTAAACCCATTTGATATTGATAGTAGGCAGTTTACTACCCTTTCTACTGTCAATTGATCACCCACCACCCCAGCTTCATGGTAAATGGTTCCCATTTCTGATGTTGTTTTTGGTATATACCCATGTAGTTGTTTAAGGACCTTTGAAATACCATCTGTGGAGTTTTCGTCTTCAAAAATAATCCCAAGACATTCCTTTAAAAGATGACAGTTATATAAATTATTAGTCTTTAATTGCATGTAAATAATTATAAGGAGTTATGTCGGATTTAGAAATATATATTATATACCTTGCTTGATTTTGTTCCAGATTCTGTGGAATGCTTGTGTGGAATATGATGATTCACAACATCATTACAAAATTGAAGACAAGGAATGGAGGACACCAGGATTCTTTCAACAAGGATAATGTAATTATTTCTTTGCAATATGTGTTCAATTGCAGAAGGGGTAATCTTGGTATTTTCCAACTCCAAAATATCACAAATAGGTGTGTCATCTTGAAGATGGTTGCCAGAAACCCTATTTACTACTCTATTATGATTGACCCAGTGAATATCTTTATTCTGATTATCCTCTGTCATTGACCTAACCTTTTGAAACATGTCATAATTGTCTATCACATACTTGCAGCCAGGTGACAAGGCATCTATTTGTTGTCCGGAACTATGATTTATTCCATTGACAGGAGTAGGATTATCAAGACCACATGCTGTTTGGTTTGTCGCTTCACTCATTTGTGATGGAGTACCGGTATGTCCACATGATATGGGTGTACTTGAATCACGATTAGCTACATGTACCTGCTCTGGCATTATTTTCTCGCTACAATTAGCATCACCTTGTAAACGACCAAGTGTCTTCTCATCAGATTCCTTATCTTTACAAAGCTTTTCATTGAAGATACACCCAAAATCGTCACATTTCTTATTGAAATATGATGCAGATACGCCAATCTTCATGGTTGAGAAAAAGCCACACAAAGCCTCAAGAAACCAAGAAAAGAGAAGTATTTATTTATACTACTATTAATTTGGAAAATATGCATTGTACCTGTTTGATTTAAAAGGAATACTTATATTTTACTGTTATGATACAACAAATTAGACTGTTGATTGTACATAATTCTTCTTTTTTAAAATTTGGCCTCTTGAAGTGAGTGTGTATATGTATGTGTGTTGGGGGAGGGGGTGTATGTATTTAGATGCAGAGTAAATCCAGACAAATTGGAGGGTTAACATGTATATTTTCTAGAATCATAAAATAGATAGTTCCAGAATTTGGTTTGTTTCAATGCCTATTAATTAACACAAATACAGTAGATAAAACAAACCTGAAATCCACAGTACTTTATTATAATCATCAGTAACAGTTGTACATTATTCATCATCCGACATCTTTGTTTTAAAAGAATAGCCACTGCAACAGCAACACTTGGTAACCATTCTACAGTACTCTTATTCTGGCTGTTAGGAGTGGCTATAGTCATCAAAATTGAATATAATAGTGGAGTGCGGTCCTTCAGTTCCAGGCAAATGCTACTAAGTGACAGCCTACGGATGTCATTTGCACTAGATCTCCTTAACAATGATGTTTCTTTAGATGAGACAATATTGCAGCATTCTCGTGACAGTTGTTTCAACAGACATTTAATAAGTTCTGTCCGAATTTGCTTTATGCGGAATGATGCTGAAGCAATTTCTTTCCATGTTCCCCTAAGGAGTGCTCGGCCTAAGGGTTCTAGGTCAGGTTGAAGTTTACGTTGCCTAGTCTGAGATGGCCATGAAACTATAACCTATAAAAAATACTTATCATACATACTTGTTGGAGAACTCTGACGTTTACCACATCCTCGAACACAGCAACATGTAAGTAAATCAAAGGGGAAGGGGCATGGTGAAATAGACAACATACATGTATATATAAAAAGTCAATATACAAATTTTCGAATATTTTGTGGGAAAAACAATTTAAAGGAATTCTCACCTTTACACCTAACTCGTCCTTAACTAAAGGTTTTGAATACGATGTGGTGCAATCACGGGCTCGATCACGGGTAGAAGGTACAACTTTAATCGGAGTGCTTTGGAATACAGGATCATCGAATGCAATAAACTTTGAGGGATATGCAAGCTCAGTATCGTTTCCTCTTTTTTTGGACAAATATCCTTGCATTTTCGTATCTAATTCCTGCAAGTTGGATGATATACGGTCTCTCTTTTCCAAAAGTTTTAAGCATGACTTGCACATGACATCACTATAAAATTGCTTCGAGAAGGCATTCCTCATGTAGTTTGGTAGATTATTAAAAAGTCTTGAGGCATTGTTGACATTCTGACGTTCTTTGTTGATAATGTACCTTTTCCCTTCTATCGTATCATTTGAGCATATCATGCAAATTAGCTTTTGAATTTGAACATCCGAAGACATATTGAATTTCAAAACACAGTAATTGAATTTCGAAAGCCGTATTTAATTTATGCGCATAATAATGAAGTAGCCAATCAGAATCGATGCCCCAATTCAGGGCATATTGACGTCATCAGTATGGAATTTTCCCAGTCGAGTCGCAGACGCTCCTTTGGGGGAGGTACGAGCACAAAGTACGCGGCTGCTTTCGCAGGCTAGGAAAAACCGTGTATATATATCTTTGGGATTTTTAAATCAAAGCACTCAAAACGTAAGTAACTTGGTATGTTTAGTATCATGGGATTACACACTTTCATAATTGTGTTACATAATCCCCAAAGATTTATACAGGATTCTTCAATAAGTAATTAATATGCAGCATGATGTCAAAGTGACGACATTTACATCAGAGGCGTAGCCAGGATTTTCTGTCAAGGGGGGCCAGGAAAAACCTAGGTGGCAGCTGAACTAAGGAAAATGAAGACCCAGGAATTTTGCCAGGCCCTCTGGCGCTCCTTCTGGCTACGTCTCTGATTTACACATCAAACAAATCTTAATATCTAAAGATCTAAGTAAGATTATCATTATGGAAGAGTTGTAAATGCCATATCGTTATAATTAATTATATAGTTCTTTCAATTTTTCACTGTATATTTTCAGCTATGTCAGTTATGATTTATAATGACTCTCACAATATCCAAAAATCTGTTATACATTTTAAAACACTTTTCTATGCCGTTTATAATTGTCCCTCCCAGTTATAATATAACCTAGTTTAGTTTGATAGTTTAATTAATCCAAGTTACATTGCAGTTAAGACTGAATTGCGTAACTTTAACCTCCAGCGGTTATAAGCCCACTCAAAACCCCTTGGGAAGTAAGTTATATAATATATCCCAGGTCATATAAATGGATTCTACGGCATATATCTTCTTCAGGTTTATAAACATCATTAGTATAAATTGACAAGTTTCTATCACAAATCCTCAATTTTCATTGGCTATCGCAGGAGTTACTATTCGCTGATATAAACCTCTGTGGTAAAAGTCGCGTGAATATTTACTATTTTTTCATAAAAATTGTTTGTTGAAGAATTATTTCTTGGGTTAGAAACTTGTAAATTTATACTAAAACAATTAGACAACTCGCCCTTGTTTTCTATGAGCGATAGTCAACACGGCTCCGCCTTGTTGACTATTTAACAATTAGTCGAGGTAAATATAACGATAATCACCGAGACTGAGGTAATATAACTAAATGTTTTAGTAGAAATTCACAGGTGACTATCAGAGAGAAACAACTGAAAGAAAGTAAGGGTACATGTTTTAATTATTTTATTTGTGATTTCCGGAAGTCGCGCACGTGAGATCACATGATTTTACGTAATCGACATTCAATTCAACAGAATATTAAAACGAACAACACACGAGCTCTTGAAAGTGGAGGCCAAACCGTGCTTAACAAAAAGCGATTTTGCTGTCAGATCAAGCAGAACCATAGAGTGGAAGACTGAGTTAAAGACTGGGTTAACATAAAGAGCAATTGTTGAAAGATCCAGACAAAACTGTTTTTTGCTTGTTGATGTTTTAATAGTACAAAGCCGGCTTCACTTTTGTCCAGCTCAAAGTACCCTTTTCAATATGCAGTTTTAACCAGGTGAAGCAATGACTTCTTCAGCAGACTTTAGTTTAATTATCTTCCCGATTTCCAAAGTAGATATGGATGGAGATACAGAACCATGCTGTTTCAAGTAAAACTCGGGGATAATTTCGTACAATTTTTGGATTGTTTAACAGCTGTCAATATTTTTTTTCAGAACCGTTTCACCGCTATTTTTCCTTCATTGACGAGCAGCTCGAGGTAGGAACTTAGTATTTTATTAGCCTCACTGAAATGAATAAGTATAATTATACTGTCAGATTGATATTTGTTTGTTGTACGGAGCCGAGGATGACGGTCAAGACTGCAGCTCGGTTTGACAACAAAATAAGTTATTCGTAAAAACTGCCGTCTTTTTTCGGGCAGAGTCGTAAAACTATCGAAAAGCATTTGTTCGTCTCTTCAACAATCATGCTAATAAGCTTTCAAATGTTGTCTGAATGTTTGTTGTTCAAACTATTCTGTTAAATAAAGATTTTTTCACAAAATTACTTGTTTTTATCGTGCCGCCTACCGTAACGTTGACACCACCAAGAAGAGTTTAGCTATGAAATTAGGGAAATTCTTATATCTTACCTCGAAATAGTTTAACTCTATATTTGGTTGCTTCTTTAGTTTGTTTTTGAATAGCATTTTCATTAATTTTATTCACTTTTTCGTACGTAATATCGATAAATCGATAAGCCGCCATTTTTAAATCGCTGAAAATGTTATAGTCACCTCGCGCGAGGTGACTATCACAAAATAGGCCGTCCATCTCGACCAATCACGGCACGAGAAACTATATAGTCACTTGTCAATTTCTACGAAATGCTCATAGAATACGTGAGCTCATTGTCTAATTGTTAAATATACCGCGCCTTCAAAAAAAACTCTGAACACATTTGCTTGGTTTTTAACATTTCGGGACCCTGCTCATTTATCAAAATGACACACAATTAAGTTACAAAAGTGAAGCCCTATTTATAACACGAGATAATGAAATTCAAAAAGTCTCTCAGGTTCAACCCACAGGAATAAAGCTGGTTAATTTAAATATCCAGAATCATATTTTATTGTCCCAATTTAAAAAAAATGCACATATAAATGCTCTCCTGGTGTATGCCCAATTAGTGTATTGCCAGATTTGTAAATTTGTTGACGAAGGTAATACTTTTAGTTAGACTGATCGCACATATTATATTAATTTTACATTTGATTGATTGATTGATTGATTGTTTGTAAGAAATGTAATAAAATCTATGTTGGTTGTACTATATAATGTCCTTCAGAAAGCACTTCAACAAGAGTAGCTTAAATATATATGAGACTGGCATTGCATGTGCAGTTCTATTCCAAGGACAAAGTGTTTACCCAGAATTATTATTACATTGAATCGGTTTCCTTTGATGTACAATTTAAATTTACGTACGTACGTACGTCGCAACCTAATAATCCTAACCTAACCCCTTCGACTGTCAATTATCCATCTCTAACCCCAATTTTCCTTTGTTACCACAGCTACAATAAAGGATCGTACACCATACATACAAAAACAACAAGACCGCATACCAGATTACTTGGAAAATCCTCAAGCGAGCAAAACCATACAACCCCGCCAGCAACAGATGTAACCTATGCTTATGGGAAAAGTTTTTTTATAATTTGTAAACCTGAGCTATCAACTTTAAATAAGCGCAACGAACTCGTAACCGCATGCCGACATTCTAATAAATTTATCCTGAGAAACTCTGTAACATAGGCTCTTACGCCCGTATTCTAAAAGCTCACTCATACTCACACTGAACGACTGGACGCTCATTCGCAATGAGTGCAACTTACCACTCAATGAGTCTCCCCTCGAACTCACTGAGTGGATTGTTACACTCACACTCCAGTCATTCAAAAACATCACTCACCCTCGAAGAAAGCTTAAATGTGGAGTGAAGTGTGAGTGAAATGTATACCTCCCTTGACCTGCACTCACAAGTATTTACTTCATGAAAATATGGCCGATAGATGGCTAAATAGACTGAATGCTGTAGAGAATATGATATTCAATAACAGAAATAGACGGAGGGCATATAATTTCGATATAGAGCAGTACGACGACGAACAATTTAGGAGCAGATATAGGTTAACAAAGGATGCTTTTCAGGAGTTGCAGGTCATTATCAGACCAGATATACGTGCACATAACGACAGGGGACGACCTATTCCCGCTAATATCCAACTGCTGATAACTCTCCGATTTTATGCTACTGGTACGTTCCAGTTAGCATGTGGGGACTTATGTCAAATATCGCAGCCATCAGCAAGTCGTATTATAAAACGCGTGTCGGAAGCTATTGCTCGACTAAAGAATAATTACATAAAATTTCCTGATGAGAATATGCTACACCAAAGCAAGCTTAATTTCTGGCGTATTTGTGGATTTCCCAATGTGGTTGGAGCAATAGACTGTAGCCACGTTAAAATCTCATCTCCAGGGGGCCAGAATGCAGAGCTGTATCGGAATAGAAAAGGGTATTTTGCCATTAACGTGCAAGTTGTTTGCGGAGCAAATTTGAAAATTGTAAACATTGTCTCATGCACGTTGGCCAGGAAGCGTTCACGATGCTATAATTTTTTACAACAGTCGCTTATGTGCAAAGTTTGAACGAGGCGACATCGATGGCGTGTTACTGGGTGACAGTGGGTATCCATGTCGGCCTTATCTCATGACACCACTGTTGAATCCCCAAACACGGCCAGAGCTTAGCTATAATGTGTCTCAAATACGAACTAGAAATACGGTAGAGAGAACATTTGGAGTATTAAAGCGATTATTTCCATGCTTGTCTATGTGTCTGCGTACAAAACTGGAAACGACACTGACTATTATTGTGGCTACAGCTATTTTGTACAATTTTTTACGAAGCAGAAATGATCCGTTTGATGAACCTGATTATATTCCAGAGGAAGGTGACGACATGCCAGATGTTCAAGGTAATGAAGGACGATTGGGTGTTGCTGTGCGCGACGCCTTGATAGTACAACATGAGTGCGCCCTCTCAACGTAAACAGTTAGACTCAAACTCCACTCATATTCATACTTCAATCGCACTTGAGGGCATCTCACTCGACTTTAACTGGAGTGTGAGTGTGAGTGAGCTTTTAGAATACGGGCGTTAGACTTGAACTTAATATATGTTTTTATTATATAATATATGTTTTTATTATGTAATATATGTTTTTATTATAGAACTTTTATTATAGAACTTTTATTATTGTTTTTTAAAACATTTCTTAAGTATATTTACCGCATATTTGTTCTTATTACTGAATTTTTGATTGTGAAATATTCACCCTAGGGGTTTGACCATTGTTTTATTTCTTTATTATCATATAGGCTCACTCAGCTTCCTGTTGTATATTCTATATAAACATGTTATTAGTCATTAGGCATTTAGATCTGATGAGTGCAACATTATGTGCACGAAACTGAACAGTAGTGAAAACCTTCGTATCCTTTATGCACCGGTCAATTGAAACTACGGCCCTCCGACCCCCGGGGCGTAGCGGGGATTTAACGGGGAAATAGCCGTGGAATACGCCTATTTAACAACACATTTCCCCAAGGGTACGGGGCATTTAACAAGGTTAATAATTTAGAGGGGAACTCTAGCTGGGATTTAACGCTCGGCCATGGTAAGGAAGGACTGCTCGGATGGACTCTTTTCCGGATTCACTCACGAGATAGTGTAATTCTCGCATGGCAGTTACTTCATTCTCAGTGTCCGATTCTGAAATCACCTCCTCATCTTCGATCACTAATGGTCGCCCTTGCTCGCACTCCAGAAATTCCTGTCGAGACATTTCAACACGTTGCGTCTCTTCATTGGTAAGATCTGAGTGATACAGATATTCTGTAAAATCCACGAACACATTACTCAAATCTTCCTCATCGTAATGCTTCAAATGTTGACGGAGTTCATGAACAAATGAAAACCAATTTAACTTGTTTTCTCTTAACCAGGACAGCAAAGTCTCATTTCGAGGTACGGGATTTGATGCTGTAGCATCTTCGTCAGGACAACCTTTTTCTTTCGGTGCAGAAGTGAGTGTTTCATTTCCAACTTCGCACGAACCTGACTCACAATCTGAATCGCTTTCCACATTTCCATATTTTGTTTACTCCGCGCATTATTATTTATCTTCCAACGAAAAAAACATCAACTGCCAACCCGATACCCTGCTGAAGAGACCAAAAAGGTCGAAAGGTGTACAGGGTTATCCCGCATGTTATGCTATGCACTATACAATTATACGCATCTTTACTCTCTGTTTCTGTGTTTTATTCATACCTTTTATTCAGTTTACACTGCATGTCCAGCACGCGTTGCAATATGATACGCATTATAGTCAGTGGCTAAATGCGCTTATTATTCCAATCCCCGTCCCCATAGTTTTCTACATTTACATATACAGGACATCATTGTGGTTCTCATTACCTACTCCAAAACCAAAAAACACACCGACAGGGAAAGTGCATTACAATCGAAAACATGCCCTCGCTGACAAGGACTGATTACTTAAATCCGTATTCATCAATTCTTCAAACCACATCCTACCTATTCATGGAGTCAGACACAACACAGAAGGCATGTATTGGAGTCGTAAAGCCACATTTTACCTTTCCAAAAAACCCAACTCAGCATTGCACAGACCTAGAAATGTTGGAGAGTAAAGTACCAAATCACCTTGCTGAAAGATCCATAGAATGTGTCAGAGTAGATGGTGCTGGTGACGAAGGACCTGGTCACTTGGAAGTTCGATTTACCTGGACAGAAAGACACATTAAAAAACAAAGAAAGTGTACAATTGTTTCAACAAGGCATAGTGGTGGCTCGTATTTGAACGAGGTAGAGCTTATGAATGGATGCATAGCGAAAGGCCATAGTAACTTATTCATACCATCCACACTGTCAGGAACTAATTTCAATGGAAGTAGACTCGACAGAACAAGGTTAGCTGAAAATGTAGCCATTGCAACAGATGTGTATATTGACAGAGTGAATGAAGCACCGTGTTGCGGAACAACATTGCAGCTTTACAAGTGAGCAAAAAATGATGTTCTTCAGGAGAGAAGACCTAGCCTATTAGTTTTTCTCAGAGGAAAAGCCGAGGAAAAACGTCAATTAAAAGAAACCAAACCTCAGCTATACAAGTACTTCGAGAGTGTGTGGAAAGTACGTAGTCAACACATGAACAAGAATCTTCCAGAGAATTATGTTTTTATGTTGAATTTGTGCTTTAAAGCAGGCTGCCCACACCCATTGTGTACAAATGAAACCACGAAGAAAGATTTAGAATGGTATGAAAATGGGCCACAGTTGACTTACGCTCTAATACCGATTCCTGACCCAAACAGGCCTTGGGGTGGTAAATGTACATAGAGTGCACAACCTTGTGCGCTGGACATTATTTGAAGCCCAAAGAGCATGCAGCCTTTGTCAAAGAAAATGGAGATTCTATGTGCATGTACAAGCCTCTCAGTGCAATTATAAAAGAGGAATTCTATAAGTCACTGAAGGAAAACAAAGAGTTGTGAGAGAGTTGGTTGCAGGAAGTTGCTCAAAAGACGCTCCTTACTTTCGAGGAACTTAACATGCATGTGGAACATTTGCGAGCTATAGCCAAACGGAGAAAAGAGGGTGCTAAGAAGGCAGCTTTAACGAGAAAAGCAAAGAAAGGGGACGGAAACAAGAAAGCAGAAGGAGATAACAAAGCCAAATAACATGAAGGAAACAAGAAAGGCAAAAAATCAGTCAAGAAAGTCACAGGTAAATACTGTTCAAAAGTAATCACTCGGAGGAGATGCTGGTCCAGTGTAGGCTGTGGGCCATTTCTCTGAGAGAAACTCGCGTACCTACAATGTATCGTATTATTGTTTTAGAGTGATTTAATTAAGAAATTCAGGGATCTACATTCACTTGTTTATATTCCTTTTTCAGAACCAGATGTCTGGTGCTGGTGTCGTGACAAAGAGTATGGTGACATGCTTTTGTGTGAAGGAAAATCTTGTGAAATTAAATGGTTTCACTTTGCTTGTGTTGGGCTTTTTCAGCATTTTCCATTTCCCAGCATTTTCGTGGTTTTGTCCAGACTGTAAAGGTGAACAAAGTTAACATTTAATCGCGCTGTAATTTACGCTGCTATTTACGCTGCTAAAAGTAGCGTTTCAATTTAATAGCAACGCGAAAGCGTGATGAACTGCCAATAATTTGGGGAACGTAACATACATATAACTGTAGCTGGCGGACACATTTTTCAATTGCAATTTAATGTGTGATATGTTCTCAAACCCGTGGCAGTCCATACATTTTCGCTTTGAGATACATTGTAAACTTTCATTGTGATTTGAAAAATGGCTAATAATTTTTGTTCTTTCCATAAAAAACATAGTTGAACCTGAACAATTTTGCCTGTGCAACCAACCTGAATTTGGTTTAATGTTGGCCTGCGACAATATCGACTGCAAGATTCAGTGGTGTCATTTGGCATGCGTTGGTCTGAAAGATGCACCAAAAGGGTTCTGGATTTGTCCTCAGTGTATTTTGTAGAAACAGGAAAAACATTAACATTACCTTTTACCTGTATTGTTATAAACATTAACGTTGCCTTGTATTTTAAGTAAAACAATAATTTTATTTTTTTAATTGAAATCGACCTGGACCGACACAGTCTTCCGGTGACCAAGACATTGGGTGTCCTGTGGCTGGCGTCAGAAGATGTCTTTTCCTTCCAAGTTGTAAATCAACCAGTGGAAACACCTTTGCCAAATAGAACAATCTTGAGCAAGGTATCGACAATCTTTGATCCGTTGGGATTCCTTTCTCCCTTCATCGTTCGTGCGAAGAGTTATGGTCCAAGGGATTAGATTGGGACGATTCAATTGATGCAGATGTTAATAATCGTGTAAAAGAATGGTTCGAAGAGCTCGTCGTAATCCAAACCATAACAATACCTCGATGCCTGCAGAATTCACCTAATGTGAAGTCAACAATGCTTCTTACCTTTGTCGACGCCTCGAATGACGCTTATGGAGCAGTTAGTTATTTTCGAACTGACCTCGAAGATGGAACTGTTCGTGTGGTCATCATTGCTTCAAAAACGCGAGTATCTCCTCTTGCACCAATTAGTATCTCTCTTCTCGAGCTGATGGCTGCTGTATTAGGACTTCACCTAACAACGTCTATTGCAACCTCGTTGGGTATGTCAGTGTCGCAAGCAAGATGTTGGAGTGATAGTATGAACGTCCTCTATTGGATTCGTGGAAAAGGAGACAGTTCCGTCCATTCGTAGCTAATAGAATTGGAGTGATCATACGGACCCCGAACAGTGGCAGCACATTGATACTAAAAAAAACCTGCAGACATGTGTTCCCGAGGAGTTGGAGTCCGAGAATTGAGCAAGAGGGAATTGTGGTGGTATGGTCCGAAATTCCTAAAGATGAAAGAGTTGGAATGGCCACGAAGTATAATTGAAAAGGGAAATGACGTTCCTACCGAAGTGAAGAAAACCTACATATCATCTCAATCACCACGGCCATCGAAAGTACGGTCCAGTAGCGACACCTGGAAACTTGAAGCAACGAAGTGATCAAATTGGACGCAGCTAACCTACGTTCTTCCCTGGGTTCTAAGATTCGTGAACAACTCTCGAAGATATAGTGAAAATCGGCAAGTTGGTTCACTAACGCCTGACGAAGTGGAAGAAGCCCAGGGAAGTTGTATTCGAGATGCTCAAGGAAAAGCATTCACTGAAGAGTTTGTAGCAATTCGTGAAAGCAAATCACTTCCACAAAAAAGTCGACTCTTGAAGCTGATGCCGAAGATCGATGACGATGGACTGCTACGATGTGACGGTCGGCTGAGTTACGCGGAATTTTTACCTTACGACGTCAAATTTCCAATTATTCTGCCAAGAGGAAGTTGGAAAAACGAAGCTAATCGTAAAGCACTACCACGAAATCGGTAAGCACATTACAGGAACTAATCATACGCTTGGATACGTGTCAACGAAATTCTGGATTGTTGCCGCCCGAGAAGAAATTCGCGAATGGGAAAATCAATGCAACGAATGCAAGAGAAGACGAGCAAAAGCTGCCTCACAAGTGATGGCTCCGTTGCCGATGACGCGGTTTCGTTTGCCTCTGAAAGCTTTTGCTCGAATTTCGGTAGATTTTGGTGGTCCTTTTATCACCGTGCAAGGAAGAGGAAAACGAAGAGAGAAGCGTTGGTTATGCCTATTTACGTGTTTCCTCAGCCGACGTTCTTGGACACGGCTATGTGGCTTGGACACGGACAGTTTTATGAGGTGCCTAACCAGAATGACGAGCCGTAGGGGATATCCACAAGAAATTATCAATGATTGTGGTACGAATTTTGTTGGTGCAGCTCGGGAACTACGGGAATTGGTGGATCAACTCGACAAAACCAAAATCTAAGGGCAGACTGTCGATTAAGGGATCAAATGGCAATTTAATCCACCGTTGGCGCCGCACTTTGGTGGAGTCCACGAAGTTATGATTAAAGCCGCAAAGAAAGCAATCTATACCATTCTTAGCAACGCAGATGTAAACGACGAAGAGTTGATGACGGTGTTTCTCGGAGCAGAAGCTTTATTGAACTCCCGTCCACTTACTTACCAAACCTCCAATCCAAAAGACGAAACACCTCTCACGCCAAATCACTTCCTCCGCGGGCAGTCTGGTGGTAAAAGTGCCCCTGAATCTGTGGACTCAGTCGAGTTTAATCCAAGACAACGATGGAGGCGAGTCCAAGAATTGATTTCACATTTCTGGAAGAGATGGATGAAAGAGTGGTTACCACTACTCAACGTTCGAGCAAGAATCGTGACCTAGAAGTCGGAGATCTTGTACTTGCTATTTCTCCTGATCAACCACGAGGACATTGGCCGTTAGGACGTATTGTTGAAGTATTCCCTGGTAAGGATAATCATGTGCGAGTGGCAAAGGTTCAGGTTGGAAATATGACGATGGTGAGATCGATAACGAAGTTGGCACCGCTAAAAATCGATTAATTGGAGCTGTACGTGTATGTATGAACTTTTCAGTCTAAAGCCTGTCAAGGAGGGGAGAATGTTTAGAAGGAACTAATGAATACGTTTTAGTATTGCATGTTTATCATGTTATTATATTTAGAAACTTTAATCGTTTAGACCGAACTTTATTATACATTATTTAGACTGAACTTTGGACCGAATTATAATCGAACGTTATAAACTGTTCTAGCGGAACGAATCGAGCGCTATTAGTATTGTTATTAAATAGTTGTATCGCGTGTTTAACAGATTAGCATTATGCAAAGATAGACAAAGACTATAAAAAGCCGTAAAGTAATTGTAAACAAGTTAGTTAGTCGTTAGTCGCTTAGTAATTTAGAAGTGAAATATTATCGTCATTCGTATGAAGTTTTAGCTGTATTTGTTCTCGCGAACAATAGTACCATGTCCAACAATCATTTGCATAATTTATTACCGAATAAGATGTTCGAGCTTTTATTACCGAATTGATATTTTTATTACCGAATTGAGCTGATATTACCGAATAAGATCTAAGAGCTTTGAGACGAATGGTCACTCGATTCTGAAAAGCCCCTTTTGGGGATGATCAATTACATACTGTATTCATTCATTCATTCACTCGTTCATTCCTCCAAAAATAAAAACAGCTAGAGAAATTTAAACAGTATTTTATAAATAGATATATACCTCTTTAAATATATTTAGTGACAAGAGATTTATTGGTGGACGTTGTAATCAATATGTATTTATTTTGAAAATTAGCATACCGTAAACTGCGGAATATAAGCCCTGGGCTTATACAATTTCGTAAGGTGTTTTGGATGGGCTTATAAGCGGTGAGCTTATATGCGGGGCTTATATAAGCAGAATAAAAAAACCCGTTTGGACTAACATACGGCATTATCAATATATACAGGTCAGGTTCATGCTGTCAACACAACTTGTATTGCCTCACTCACACTTAAACAGTGAAATAAATAAAATAATCGAAAACAGGCATAGCCAGGCTGATATAGGCTACTGAGTAAACTATTACACCTCCAAAGCCCAAAAGTCCGTAAGATTACATTACTAGTAAGAGAGATGGCTATAGGGGTGGATAAACGTTGATTTTAGAGGGGGTTTATATTTCGGGGGTGCTTATAACCGGAATATAACTTATGTTTATAGATACAGTAGATGCTTATATTCAGCAGTTTACGGCAATATAATTGTGAAATTAGCATACGAAATACTTATGTATATTATGCTGCTGATGGACGCACGCGCCGGAATAGATGCGATAAGGTGGATTCTATGACTTTGGATTGACGATTCCATTCAAAAATAATAAAACCCAGGTATTCCATTGTGAACATATTGCTAAGAACTCAACTTAACATTATTCAGAATAGGTGAACAAGTAGTTGAAAATGCAGGGAGTTAACTTACTTTGGACAGGTGATAACGACCAAAAATAATGGATGCTTTACGGCCAATATCGCGTAGCTAGAGCGTTTAGCTAAGTTCAACGAACTATGTAACGCATGTACTGACATATATTAATGTTAACTTGTGCAAGTCTGTATAAGACTATGGGACACAGACATGGCTTCGTAACAAACAGCAAATGAGAAAACTGGAGGTATGGCATTACCAGAAATTAACGACAAAATGGCCGCCGCTTGGGTGTTAATTTACATTTCGATCCTTACAAAATGGCGTCCCATTATACAGTGAGTTACATAGAGCGAAAATATTGGAATGATGATTCTGCTTATCCAATAGATCGCCTACCATTTGCCGACCTCTTCATTTATCCAAAAACGATTTTTAAATTATTCAGTTACCGGTTTGATTAGATCTGTTAAATCGACGATCCGCCAAATTGTATTGAAAACAGCCAACAAATAAAATAGGCTACGCGTTATTCAGTTGTTGTTGGATTTTATTTGGCATTTTCAAAAGCGTTTGGTGAAATGTTCGAAAGTCGAAGGGAGAACCTATATCATACATGTTAAAATATGAATATTAGTTAGTTCGGTTAAATTTTATATTAACATTTTGATAACCACAATGTGTGTAATGACAATAATTAAGACAATGGGCATTACAAAATTTCACAAGTATTCACGAAATCATCTCTAGAAATGTTCATTTGGCGGAACGTTGATTTGACTAATCTAATCAAACCAGTATGTAAATAAATCGTTGTTGTATATATTAAGAGGACGGTTGACCAGCTACTCGATAAGAACAATCTTCATTTTAATGGTTTTGCTCTATACAACTCACTGTAAAATGAGACGCCATTTTATAAGATCATATGTAAATTAATCCTCTGATCGAGCGGCGGCCATTTTGTCGTTAATTTCTGGTAATGTATATTGATATTATTTGTACCAAAGACAGTTCTTGTTGGTGATTCGCTGGTAAATGTTTTATTTAGGGACATGCAGTGAATTAAATGCATGCAACAGGAAAGATAAAATCAATTTAGACTTCTCGTTTTCGTTCGAAAAATTGGTTGAATTAAATTATTTAAGATCTTTTAGTCGTATACACAACAGGGTCAGACAAGCCATTCCAAAAAATACACCTGGTGTGTTTACACAAAGATGTATTCTCCAAGATCACTGATATTTTCAGTCTCTATGTGCTACAAACATTCATCAATAGCCAATGAATTACTTTTCAATTACAAGCTGCTATAGTTCTAAGCAGACACACGTTGGCATCGCCCACCTGTTTTTCATTAAAGTACTTACCAATTTCCCATAAATAAGCTTTAATCGCTGCACGATTGCCAACGCTATCTGTAGCCACAACACGAAAAGCGTATTTCTCGTTATCGTCAAGATTCTCGGTCTTAAATGTACCAGAATTACACGCCAAATATGTTTGCGGCAGGACAGACTGGTTTGTTACAGCACACTCCAAGCTACACTGTTCGTTGCATCGGAATGTGAACGTGAATGTTTGTATGTTGGAGATAGGATGAGGTTTGGAGCTTATGTGAACAGATGGAGGAGTGAGATCTAGAAGTAAAAAGTAGAATTTTAAATTATCGTATAGTAAGAACTTCAATGCGCACCGTCACGAATAAGCGTTATGATTTATAGTTTCGAAAATTCACGACGTTTATTTATGTACACTGTTACCGTCGCATTGTTACACTCTGTACGATGTTCATGACTCGGATACAAACCAACCCCTAACCCTAATCCTAACCCTAATCCAAACCCTAATCCTAACCCAAATCCTAACCCTATAAAATTGATTTGGGTTGATGCTATAATAATTTTACATTTCGATTGCTCATATATCGAGAAAGGGCCAAAAACTTCGATTGAAGTTCAATAGAATTGAAGTTCAATAAAAATGAGCCAAAACTATATACATGAGCATTAGTTGTAGTATACGTAGTTATAATGGTTGAGGAGAATTTTGGGCTGGCAGCTATATTTTCTAGACCTTAAGCAACAAGGACCATTTGCAAAAATGAAACTGCAAAGCCTTCCACCTGGAAATGAAACCCAGCCTAGCCTCTAGGTTTAGTTTAGTTTAATTAAATTCGTCGCAAAACATTACAACACTATAAATAAATCTACAAACATACTAACACATACATGGTTATGGTTGCGACAGGGGAAAAAACAGGATAATTCCCAATTGACATTTACCCCTTTAACATTAGTAAATATAAAAATCTCGATATAAAGGACGCTACAAGACGCGTACACTCATACATATATAATACATTAATATTAAGGAGGTTCATAGGATGTTAAATTTTCCTTGTAGTTTTTTGTCATTTGATTTCTAAATTGACTTAGTAAATGTATACGTTTTAAGCTGGATGGTAATTTATTCCATAGTTCAATGGATCTTGGAAAATATGATTTCCGATAGTAGTTTTGATTGTGAATTGATAGTGGACGGTAGTTGGTAATGTCAAACGTACGCGTAGTTATTCTTCGGATCTCGACAGGTGTAAGAAATTTACTGAAGTCAACATCAAGTTGGCCAATTCTATACTTGAACAAGAGAATCAGATCACTGATCTCTCTTCTAAATTCCAGGGGAAGCATATCAAGTGTTTCCAATCTACTCTTGTAAGTGATATCATGGCTCGGGTAATTCAAGATAAATTTAGTTGCACGCCTCTGAACATTTTCAATGAGGTGGCGATGTTTGACTGTATAAGGAGACCAGATATTTGAGGCGTATTCAAGTATGGGTCTTACTAATGAAATGTACAGCAACTTACGTATCCTAGTGTCAATGATGTCACGTCCACAGACGCGCTTAACCAAGCCGAGGATTTTATTTGCTTCCGCACACATTTTCTCAATGTGCAACTCCCAAGACAAATTATTTGATACCGTTATTCCAAGATCTGTGATGTCTGTAACACACACCAACTGATGATCTTCCAGCTGATAATTGTAAGCGGAATTAGATGGTGATCGCTTCCTTGACATTCGAAGAATTTTACATTTTGAAGAATTAAATGGCATGTTATGATCTTTGCTCCATTTATTTAAGCAGTGAAGATCAGCTTGTAGTTCGTGTCGAGAATTGATAGACGTAATAGGCCGGTAAAGCTTTGAGTCATCTGCGAATAATGCAAGGTTTGGCTTACTAGTTAAGTAGTTTGGCATATCATTAACATAGATCACAAATAACAGAGGCCCCCAGGATGGATCCTTGAGGTACCCCTGATGTCACTGGTAGCCAATCGCTGAAAGCACCATCCAGCACTACACTTTGGGACCTGTCGCTAAGATAACTGTGGAACCATTCTAAAAGTTGACCATCAATTCCATAGCATTTTAGTTTATCGAGCAACAAGCGATGGGGAACCCGATCAAACGCTTTAGATAAATCCAAGTGGATGACATCGACTTCTTGACCACCAGCTAGAGTGTCCAAAATACTATGGTAAACCAACAAAAGTTGTGTTACCGTTGATCTGCCTTTTATGAATCCATGTTGAAAGTTATAGATGTTAGGAGAAAGCACGGGAAAACAATGATTGAACACACATCGTTCCAAGATTTTTGATACAATGCATAGTAGAGATATAGGCCGATAGTTCTTGGCCAAATATTGTTCATGCCCCTTAAATACAGGAGAAATGTTGACTCTTTTCCATATCATGGGTACATGGCCCAGAGACAGCGACATATTAAATACTCGACAAAGTGATGGAGCAATTGCTTCGGCGGTGTTTTTTAAAAGTATTCCTGGAATATTGTCAGGGCCACTCGACTTTGTTGGATTTATATTGTTTAGTTCACTAATAACTTCAGAAACCGTGATCTCAACATTAGAAAGTATATTATACGAATCTAAGGCAGAGTTGTCATTGGAAAAGCTGTCCCATACATCCGTCTCAGCAGAACTAAACACTGAGTGAAAAAACTTATTCAATAAATCTGCTTTCGCTGTATAATCAGTAACAAAATCGTTCCCGTCACGAAAAAAATTAGGCCATGGCCAGAAATCGCGGACATTTGAGCCCGCGTGTATCAGAAGCGGTGTACCGCATAAGATCCTAAACAATCTCATGAATACCTAACATACACTCTTATCCCAGATCATTACCAGTCAATATGATGGCTATCTTCAACTGGATATAGGAGAAATAAAAGAACTTCAATCAACCGCAAAATACTTAAGTAAACGTACCTAAGTATTTCAATTACGACGTTTCGATCGGCGTGTCCTAAATCACTGGTCAACAAGGGCAACTGATCAATCTGATCAGCCCTTCGTAATAATTCGCGGCGGTATGAAACAATGCGCTTCCTACAACACATAATACGAATAGAGTTGCTTTAACTATGGTCGCTCGAAGTCTGTTATCTATATATTTTCATTTGAATGGCTTTGACAGCCTTTGTTTCAAACAATGATCGATTTATATTGTTTTTAACAATGCGTATCGCAGCAAGCGCGACAAAGGATGCAAACTCACACGTAACATGTAACATGAGTATAATAAGTCAACTAGTGAAGATGTCCCGTTCGGATTACGTCCGTGTCTGAAATTATTTGTCTGTATACATTTTAGACAGTCTTTAGTATCAACTCGAACACGGTTCTTCATTTTATCGAAGTTTTGCAACTTCCGAACTGTGCTCCGTCAGACGCATCACAGCCATCACAACACGACATCGTATATCTTGTCAGTGTCGTTGTAATTTGAGAGCAAGCAAACATGATGGTGCCATCAGGGATTTTCTCCTGCTATGATCGAACTTTTAAATCGAAAAAGCCCGATCACTATTTCATGTCTCACTACACCGAATGGCAGGTTGTATAAAGAAAGTCTTTGTTTGTGATGCATGATGGCCGCACTTAAATATTATTGCCTATGAAATGTGAAACAATGTAAAATAACAGCGGGTCTCGCGAAACAAGTCTGTATTTACTATATGAAGGTAACGCAAATATTTCAACAGTTTATGTTTGAAAAGCAGGGCAAGTTTGAATCCTAACGAGCATCTGTATTGTTAGGACGCTTTGACAGAACGTGCGGACTCTGATCCGATGGCCACATCCATTCAAACAAATTTGGAAGACATTCTATTTGGCGAATTGATAATTATCTCATACATAAATAGTGGCAATATGTTCGCCATCTTTACGGGCGATTTTCGCGCAGACGCAGTCTGACATGTCAGATATTTCTGGCCATGATTACATTGACTCTTGTTTTAGATTTTACAAAAGACCAAAAGCGTTTCGGGTTTTCTGCCAAAGATTCATAAATTTTACGTGCATAATCAGTTCTCTTTTGCATAATAAGCTGTTTGACAGAACATCTCAGATCTTTAAATTTCTGCCAACAAGCTGCTAAACCAGTTTTTACTGCTCTCCTTCGCACTGCATTTTTCTTCTTAATTAGTGACAAAACTTCATTATCAATCCAGGCGTGACGTTTTGAACTCTTGATCGTACATTTGGGTGTATAGTCTCTACTGTGGATATAAATACATCACACCAGTTTGAGGCAGTCTGATTAACATCATCATATTCAAAGCAGAGGTCCCAAGGGACATTACGAAGTGCTTCAGTTAGACCCTTCCAATCTGCATTTTTGAACTTATAAACAACGCGCTTTGTTTCAATTTTCTTTGGAATACACATGTCAATGTCAAAACTGATCAATTTATGGTCGGTAAAAATCAAATCATCAAAACCATGGACATTTACTATTTTCTCTGGAAAATTCGTGAGGATTAAGTCCAATATATTGTCCTTCCTCGTAGGGAAGCTGATCATTTGCCACAGAAAATTATCCTTGACTAATTTTGCAAAAGAGTTGTGTAGGGAATCGCTAGAGTTAGCCGTACAGGTTGACCAGTTCACATCAGGCAGATTAAAGTCACCACAGATAAGCATTTTGTCAAAGTTAAGTCTAGAAGCATAGAGTAAACTTTTCTTTAATTCCTTCAAGTAGTTCAAATCGGTATCTCGAGGTCTGTAGAATACAACTGCCAAAATTTTACGTTTTCCTTCGGGGCGCAGTTCACACACTAGTACTTCGGCATTGTACCCAAGCCGATCAGTCCGACGAAAACTTTGTATATTATTTTTAACAGCAAGCATAACACCTCCACCTACTCTTGTATCTCGATCACGTCGGTAGATGGTAAAATCTAGACCAGGCAGAAGTTCACAATCAAGTATATGTGGTTTAAGCCATGTTTCGGTAATAAAAACACAATCAAAATCAATGACTGTGGCTTGCAACTCAGTAATCTTACCGACTATGCTTCTGGCATTCATGTATAAGCATTTTATTATCGGATAAAATGTCTTAGTACCTGGACCTGGTTGAGGATGTACATCACCACTCAGAGTTATAATCTTCGAGGATGGGTTAAATGAAGATGTACAGTTCGCGTAGTAGTTTAATCGTCTTTGGAAATATTTCACTCGATAAACAACATACCTCCTGACACGCTATCCATGACAAATGGGAAGTATAGCTCTAGGAACACACAAATACTTTGATACTCGTCGTAGTTTTTGAGTAAATCCACGTTCCATTCCAGTAATAGTTGAAGTAAATTCATATTCAACAACATAGAAGAGCAATAAAGACACAACTACAACAGCAACACATATTCGCGCCGCCATCTTGTTCTCAGCGTTCTCGATCATCGGACGAAAATTAGTCGAAAAATGGTTCTAGTTCTAGTTCAGGGAGTTATTAAACTCCATTTTTGGAGTTTACACAATTTTTAATTGAAGTCATTTTAAGGAGTAATGGCATGAGAGGTTCAAAAGTCTCCATATTTATGGAGTAATAAGTTGTTTCAAAAACACTCCTACAAGAACGACAAAAGTGATCTCGAGTAAAGCAAAATATTTCTGTAGGAGACATTTTACTCATCATGGAGGAAACTACCCTAAGGAACTCATAACACCTTGGGATGATAATAGAAGTTTTCCCAGATGCGAATTGGTTCGTCCGTCAATTTATCCGCTGTGCTTACTCGTGGTATCGCCGTTGAACGTTTAGTTGTTAGGTGCGCTTACATTGGATATCAGGTCCTTCGCGTATGTTTATATTAATTTATTAACTGTTATTTTTACAATTATAATTAGGGCGCGCGTATGAATCTAAAACAATGATAGCCTGCATGACACGACTAGTTGTTACCAAGAGACAATATCATAATAATTACAATAATAATAATAATAATAATAATAATAATAATAATAACAAAAAAATAATAATAATACGATACGGTCACCTTGTATGGCAGTGGGGTAGGACCAGTTGGACTGAGCCTACTACGGGAAGAGTAGAACGTTCCCGCCCTTCCGCAAGTAATAGTAACCCCAAAGCCTCCCTATGCTAGGGTTACAGCATAAGAGGACAGGTAGGACTCTCAACTTTGTTTGGCAACCTACCTATAGAGAAGGTAACTCTGACTTCAAACCCCTACCTATGGGTCAAATAGGCGCAACCCAAGATAAGTGTTAGTCGTGCTGAAGGGTGGATGGTCACAGCGTAATGTGGTCGTGAACGACAACTCACAGAGCTGGTAAACCTGTGGAGTATTTTTAACCTTACCCAATGTGGCGGGGAACTTTGGGTGGACGTTTTAATCCCGACCATTATTACAAGGGCCCTGGCTGCCAATTATGAATGACCTTAATAACAAAGTGAATAATAATTCTGAATTTTAAGATATACGTGCAAAAGGAGCTTCAAGCTCTGCACAAACCGGGGACCTCGTGTGCAATGAGGTTCTTGCTAGGTGCCGTAGGCGTCGACTTTACTCAAATAAGAAGGGAAAAGTATCAAGGAATAAGAAAGGTAGGAGGAAGTGGGAAAAGTTGGATTATGAGATGGCAATAGAGTGCTGGATTAGGGCAGAGAATGATGGTGTTAAAGGCGGATTGGGTAAGAAAGTATACATATTTACTGGATGGAAAAGAACATGTTTGAAATTACTGAGACGAACCTAATGAATCAAATTAGGGCAATTATGAAGAAAGGTTGGCTGACGGAAGTAGAGATAGAATCGGTAAGGAGGAATATGGAAAAGGAAGAACAAGATGAAGGAGAGACAGATAATGGGGCAGACGTTGAAGAGGATGATGTGGAGCAGGTTGCTGTAGAGGCAGAAGCAATGGTGGAGGAAGTTGGTGTGAAGGATGTCACATCGGATGATATACAAGAGGGTGTCGAGGAACGAGAAGGAGCCAGGCAAGGAGATCGATTGGATGGAACCGAGTTGGACAAAGAAAGCCAAATACTATTACAGAGACTGAAAGTGATACTGGGAAGTAAAGAAAAGAAGGAGGCACAAAACCTAAGAAATGTGATCGAGTTAGATTAAGAAAGGACACTGCAAAAGTGAATGGAATTTTGAAGTATATACCAGTTGGAAATATAACTGAAATACGCAATGTCGTGCAAGCAGCATCGGTTCTCATATGCGAACTGCTTGGGGTGAAAGAAAGGAAGAAGAGAGAAGAGAAGGAGCCATATTGGAAGAGACGCACTGAGGGTGATATTAAACGATTGAAAAGAGATTTGGGTAAGATTGAAGCTTGGTTCAAAGGAAAGTGGAAGAACGGAAGGAAGAGTGAAAAGGAAAAACTTGATAGAAAATACAGGTTGAAGGCGAAGGGTTTTCACATTGTAATGGAAGAGATCAAGCAAAGGGTAATATCTAAGGCTTTCAAGGTTAAAATATATGTAAAAAGAGTCAAGCAGTTCCAGGATAATCGTCTGTTTTCATCAAACCAAGGTATGTTCTTTAATTCGCTTCAAGATGAAAAAATGAGAACAGCATCACCAAACCCTGAAGACGCAACAAAGTTTTGGTCGAATATTTGGGGAACTAATGTTAACCATAATGATCGAGCAGAATGGATCCGTAAGATTGAGGAAAAATTAGAAGTAGATAAGCAGAAGGATATTAACATTACACATGAGAATGTAGCACAACAAGTAAGAAACATGCCCAACTGGAAGGGACCAGATCCTGATGGTATACAAGGCTATTCGTTAAAAAACTTTACCTGTCTCCATAGGTGTTTGGCAAAAGTTCTGGATGAATGTATAACAACGGGAAATGTACCTGATTGGATGGTAGAAGGACGAACTATATTGTTAATGAAAGATCCTACGAAAGGATCAGAGGCGAATAGATACAGACCAATTGCATGCCTGAACCTTTTATGGAAACTGTTGACAGCTATGATTAGTGAAAAAACTTACTCCGACTTGGAACAAAACAACCATCTCCCTGATGAACAGAAAGGCTGCAGAAAAGGATGTCATGAACAAAAGGACCATCTCTCCATTGATAAATATGTACTGAAAAATTGAAAACGAAGAAGAACAAACCTAAGTATGGCCTGGATAGATTATAAAAAGGCATATGACATGGTACCACATTCTTGGATAATTAAAACATTGCAAATGTTTGGCATAGCAGACAATGTGATTGACCTGATGTCCAGAAGTATGATCAAATGGAGAACCAACCTGTACTCTAATGGGGAGTGTCTAGGCCCAGTGAACATTAACAGGGGCATCTTCCAAGGAGACTCTTTCTCACCCTTGTTGTTCGTGATCACGCTAATACCAGTGACACATGTGCTACGAGAGACAGGAATGGGATATAAACTGGAGAAAAATGGCCCAATGATCAATCACATGTTATTTATGGATGACTTTAAAGTCTTCGCCAAAAATGATAATGAAGTTGATTCACTGGTGCAAACCATCCGACAATGTAGCACTGATATTGGTATGGAGTTTGGGATATCCAAGTGTGCAATAGTGACATTGAAGAGGGGACGAAGGGTGGAAAGTCGGGGCATTAAACTCCCGGATGGAGAAGAAATGACGGAGCCTGACTGTGAAGGGTATAAATACCTTGGTGTGTTGGAGATTGATACTATCATGTGTGCTGAAATGAAAGCTAAAGTCAAAGATATCTACTTGAGGAGACTAAGACTTCTGCTTAAGAGCACGCTTAATGGTCGAAATATTTTCTTGGCAATCAACTCATGGGCGGTGGCAGTGATACGATACAGTGCAGCATTCATTGGGTGGACAAATAATGAGACCCGGGAGTTAGACAGACATACCCGAAGAATGATGAGTGCATACCACGCCATCCATCCTAAGTCAAATGTGCGAAGGATATACATCAAGAGAAAAGAAGGAGGAAGAGGTTTGACCAGCGTTGAAGAATGCATCGCGAGTGAATTGAGCAGCTTACATCACTATATAGTAAACAGTGAAGAAACCCTACTGAAAGCAGTTGTAAAGGAAGAAGGAATAATTAAAGAACAAGTAGAACGGAAAGAAGATTACAAGAAAAGGGTAGATGCTGAGAAGAAAAAGGAGGTGGAAAGCATGAAACTCCACGGGCAGTTTGAGAGAGATACAAAGGATCTGAAAACAGAAGAATCGTGGAATTGGTTAAGTAAAGGCTATCTCAAACGTGAAACAGAAAGCCTGATAACTGCTGCACAAGATCAAGCGTTAAATAAAAAGTCCATTAAGAAGAGTATATACGGATTGAATGTCTCAGATAAATGTAGGTTATGTGGCGAAAAGGTAGAAAGTGTAATGCATATTGTAAGTGCATGTAGCACGCTGGCACAGAAAGATTATAAGAGGAGACACGATAAAGTATGCCTGAACCTGCATCGGTCCCTATGTAGAAAGTACGGCTTAAAACTCAGTGAGAAATGGTACCAGCACAAAGTGGACAGTGTGGTAGAGAATGAGAGGGTTAAAATCCTATGGGACTTCAATATTCAAACAGATCGGGAAATGAAGCACAGAAGACCAGACATCATCGTAGTGAATAAGGAGAAGAACGAGTGTACAATTATTGATGTGGCAAACCCCGGCGATCACAACCTGGTGCAGAATAAATTTGAGAAATTAGACAACTATTCCGAACTACGACTGGAAGTGGCCAGAATGTGGAATGAAAAGACGGTAGTGGTACCAATCATAATAGATGCATTGGGCTCAGTACCAAAGGATCTACAGTCATAACTAGATATCCCCTATGATTTGAATATCTTAGAACACTCAGTGCTCCTAGGCACAGCCAACATCCTCCGAAAGGTACTAGCGATGAAGTGAATAACGTCAGAAGAATCACTGGCTTAAGTTGAAGAAACCTGTCAGTGAGGATTAAATACCGGTATACCTTTACCGTGAAACACAAAACAAATAATAATAATAATAAACTAGATTAGACACAGCCAACATCCTCCGAAAGGTGCTATCAATAAATTGAGGAAAGACAAAAGTACGAACTGGCTTATGTTTAATAAACCTGTCAGAGGACTAATCACCGTTATATAAATCGTTACCGTGAAACACAAAACATAATAATAATAATATATAATAATAAAATATTACTATAACAACTTATTTATTTCAATGACTTGCATTGACATAAAAGCAACACTAAGTTATTAATACAAATATTTATGTTATCACAGTTAGCATAAATATTATAATTTCACATGCTCGCTCTGCGCATAAAAAAGTCATGAGTTTTTGTCGCACAGTTTCAAGGAAAAAAATACAATACTGGCCTCATACAGCCAAACGGTCAGTAATTGTTTTCTAGATGAGAAATTACTAATTATGACTAAAATTATTGTCTTACCCACTCTCCACGTGTGTCTTGAAGAAGGGGAAATATTTCCTTCGAGATCTGTTCCATCAATATAAATATTGTGGAGTCCTTCTTTTAGCTGTATGCCGGACCAAGAATTATTACAATCTTGAACACTAAAACCAGACTCTGGAGTCTGAAGAGTGCATGTCTGAATTGCTATGTCCTCATCAAATGTCCACGATATATTGACATTATCAGAGCTAACAGATGGAGCATTGACAAAAGTTAATGTCGGTGGTGTTGTATCCTCTAAAATTAATAGACGTACAAAATCATCAATTATTTATTTACAATTAGAACGATTTTTTATAGTTTAAATTAGAGCAAATAACCCAAATTATTTTTAAAGTGCTTAAAGAATACTCTTGTGAAACGTTATTTTTTCTCAAGTAAAACGTAATCTACTGTTTAGGTTTGCTCCATGTATAGTCAAATTGCTGGATATGTGTGAGCTTGCAAACAATCTTTTGTGAATGTACGACGGCCATATTGATTGGCAGATAGTACAATAGCATCTCATAAGATTATTTTGTTAAAGACATCGCACATGGCTGCCGCGACAGGGGGACGAACGAACGGACGGACGGACGAACGAACGAACGAACGAACGAACGAACGAACGAACGAACGAACGAACGAACGAACGACGAACGGACGAACGGACGAACGGACGAACGAGAATGGATGTGTATGGATGTGTAGATGTCAATTTTTGATTATCTAAACTTAAACTTTCTGTACCAAAGTTACAAACATAATTACCTAGCTAAGTAACAGTTATTGAAAGGGAATGACATTAATGACTCACTGATTCGAATTCTCCAATAGGTAGGATCTCTCACAGCTTCGGACTCTGCACCACAATATATAACACCTATGACCACGCCTTCATAAAAAGTAGGTAGTGGTTAATTTCTATTTGGTGTTCTCATATATACACATATCTCTGTCCTTCTCTCTCTCATTCTCTCCTTAGCCTTCTTTCCTTTTTAATCTATATGAATGACTTTTCCAATTGTTCAAATTCCATCAACGCATCAAAGAAAATTAATATCATTGCTTGGTGACATTAGCAGTTTTGAAGTTGTTCAATTGGATAATAAATTAATAAAAAACGTAACAAAGTCTCAATTATTTGGAGATTTAGGGAACAACGAACTGAATTGGAATGGTTATGTTTTCTACTATATTCCTAAAGTTCAATACCTACAAATGTTACGTTAATTGTAATGTCAGTACTTGAACAAATCAACTCATCACTTTGATGAAATTGCTTATCCTTCTAATTTCACACTTTGATTATTGCAATTGGTTATATAGAGAAATTGTGAATTGTGAATAAGATTCAAAAATTTAAAAAAGGATCTGCTCGTTGATGGAATTGAGTTGTAAAAACATGATACTATTATAAGATATTAGATGTGTGAAGTTGGTCGTCCAGGTTGTTGTATAGTCTTGTAAAACATCTTAACTAAACATCTCTTCTAATGTGTAAAATTATGAATGGCTTGGTACAAACATTTCAGGAAATAAAGCAACGAACCAACCAACCAAACAAACAACCAATCCCATGCACAAACCAACTCTTTCCGCCTCTGTGCCTGTTATATAGGTTCTACGTATTTAGATATATTGGCCTAAAAAATCATCTAAAAATTGTTAACCTGGATCCATAAGAATAGAATATGTCTCTTTCTCCTTGAACAAGAAATGTGTTGTAAACTGAAGTGTGTCACCTCCGTTCGGAAAGGAAACATCTAATGAAGACGATGCATCAATTTTCAAGACATCAACGCCTGTAGAATTTCTAAATCTGATGAAGTTCCTTCGCTCTGGACGAACAAACTAAAATACAAGTATCGATTATAAGGAGCAAATAATATATATATACATATATATATATATATATATATATATATATATATATATATATATATATATATATATATATATATATATATATATATATATATATATATATATATATATATATATATATATATATATATATATATATATATATATATATATATATATATATATATATATATATATATATATATATATATATATATATATATATATATATATATATATATATATATATATACAACTATGCTGTATAAGCATGCCATACCTCCATATCAAAACTGATTCTCCAGTTGCTGTGAGTAGCCAAAATACTACCGACAGGATAGTTACTGCCTTCAACAATTCCAGGAGGAGCAACTAAAAAGATAAAAATGATATTGGAGTCTTGAAAAGCAATGATTTTGGTAACCTTATTTAATTTAGGCTGAGTTAATAAATGATTATGAATACGATAATAATAACTGAGATAATAATAACTGAGTTAATAAATGATTATGCATATATATATATATATATATATATATATATATATATATATATATATATATATATATATATCAGTAAATCATTTATTAACTATATATATATATATATATATATATATATATATATATATATATATATATATATATATATATATATATATATATATATATATAAACAAAATACCTCGGCACCAGCGGGAACATTTTCTTGCGGCCGTTCCCGCTGTAACACATGCGCTTTTCTCAATCCCACTACAGTTATTACTGCCCCCAAATTCGACCACACCATCCGTCATGCTTTTTCATGCACGTCCACCAACATAATTTATTGCATTTCATGCGATAAATGCCCTAAAATCTACATCGGTGAAACTGGGCGACGTCTTTCAGACAGGTTTGCTGAACATCTTCGTTCCGTGAGGATCAATGATGGTGACAAACCTGTAGCCCGCCATTTCAACAGCTCCAACCATTTGGTTTCAGACATGAAAGTCTGTGCCATCCTTCCCATCTCCGGTGGCAACGATAACCGCAAGCGGCAAGAGAAGCGTCTCATTTTTAAACTTGGCACCACACATCCTCTTGGTCTTAACGAACGTTTTTCTTTTATTTAATTTCCTACAAGTTTTTGGTTATTTTAGTTTGCTTGGAACCTTTATTATTATTAATATTTTATTATTCGCGTATGCACTTTCATTCCTTTTCAAGTTTTTGTTTCTTATGCTAATATTATCGCCTAATCCCCTTGAATATTGGACCTGTCATTTCTCCCGCCCCCTCAGTCTGCTTGCTGATCGACTGTTAAAAATAGCAAATGATCTAACGTTTCCCATCTCATTAATTATTAGTTTGTTTATCTCCCGTGCATTTGATTGGCTACTTTCTACTTGTGACACCCTTTTGGCATATATATATAAGCCCTATTTATTTCATTTCATCTCGTCTTACTCTGATGAAGGGCTCCGCTCGAAACGTCAGTATCTCGTCACTAAATTCTTGGCAGTTTACCACCTTTTCACTTTGCTATATATATATATATATATATATATATATATATATATATATATATATATATATATATATATATATATATATATAATATATATATATATATATATATATATATATATATATAGGTAATATTTGGCATTTCACTCGATCAAACTACATGTTGAAAGGATTTATGGTGAAGGAAAATTTCGAGTGTTGGAATACATACATTTTAAGACCAAACCGGGACCAGTTGCGAAAAATGCAACTTAGCGGCCTTCCGGTAGGAATATATATATATATATAAAAGTAGAGTGCTGCGTAGACAGTGTTTTGAATATACAGTATACAGTAGCAAAGTGAAAAGGTGGTAAACTGCCAAGAATTTAGTGACGAGATACTGACGTTTCGAGCGGAGCCCTTCATCAGAGTAAGACGAGATGAAATAAAATAAATAGGGCTTATATATATATGCCAAAAGTTTGTCACAGGTAGAAACTAGCCAATCAAATGCACGGGAAATAAACTAACTAATAATTAATGAGATGGGAAAAGTTAAATCATTTACTATTTTTACAGTCGATCAATAAGCAGACTGAGGGGGTGGGAGAAATGACAGGTCCAATATTCAAGGGGATTAGGCGATAATAATAGAAACAAAGACTTGAAAAGGAATGAAAGTGCATAAGCTAATAATAAAAAGTTCCAAGCAAAATAAAATAACAAAAAACTTTTAGGAAATTAAATGAAAGAAAAACGTTCGTTAAGACCAAAAGGATGTGTGGTGCCAAGTTTAAAAATGAGACGCTTCTCTTGCCGTTTGCGGTTATCGTTACCACCTGAGATGGAAAGGATGGCGCAGACTTTCATGTCTGAAACCAAATGGTTGGAGCTGTTGAAATGGCGGGCTACAGGTTTGTCAACATCATTGATCCTCACGGAAAGAAGATGTTCAGCAAACCTGTCTGAAAGGCGTCGCCCAATTTCACCGATGTAGATTTTAGGGCATTTATCGTAAGAAATGCAATACATTATGTTGGTGGACGTGCATGAAAAAGTATGACGGATTGTGTAGTCGAATTTGGTGGCAGTAATAACTGTAGTGGGATTGAGAAAAGGGCATGTGTTGCAGCGGGAACGGCCGCAAGAAATTGTTCCCGCTGGTGCCAAGGTATTTTGTTTAAGGGCACTATGTACTAAGGAGTCACGAATGTTTTTATTACGGCGAAAAGATACCAAAGGGTTATCGGTGAAAATGGCTGACGTCTCAGGATCATTTTGTAAAATGTGAAAATCTGATTGATAATATTTTTAACTTTAAAATTGAAAGGATGAAATGTTAGAACTAAAGGAATTTTATTGTTTGAAACTTGTTCCATATATATATGTGTGTGTGTGTGCGTGTGTGTGTGTTTGTGTGTAGATTTACATCGAGCCTATATATGCTCAATGCTCAATGCACAACACACAATGCACAATGCACAATGCACAGGTATTCTAGCTAACGTCGTATTCGAGCTCCAATACCACGAAGTGGATTGTAATTCTATGATAACTTGACTAGTCACGTGGATAAATCTAGCTCTCTGATTTGACGATTTACAGTTGAGGTATCATATACATTTATTAATGAATAAATCCTCTCTTCATCTAAATAAAATTGTTCTAAAGCAGCCGGTGATAAGCTCGCTACTTGAGGAAGTACCTCAAGAGGCTTCGCTCTACCTCGTCGAAGTTTAGATGTCTGCCTGTAGAGATTTGAGAGCCGGGGTAATGTATAAATATGTATATATAATGTTTGACTCTTCTGACCGTGTTTCAATAGCTCGGTGGTTAGAGCGCCGATTGGGAGACCTTGGGTTCGATTCCCGGTTGGGGCAGTCAAATTTGCATATACATATTTGAGCACAAATAAGTACAGAATGCATAACACAGAACCCACAACCAACAATGCGCAATATACAATGTAAAACGCACAATGCGTGATGCACAACGCACAATATACAATGCACAATGTACACCGCGCGAAGCTCAATGCACTATGCACAATAGACAACACGCAATGCACAACTGCATAATACACTATATGTGTTGTGTGTTATGACATATATCACATTATAAAGAAGATAATAAGTCAATACCAACCTCCATCTAGCAGATTTATGCACGTTTGATCTGAAGAAGAACTAGGAAAAGATCGAGGGAATTAATTTAGAAAGAAAGGATTTCTTCACAAACGTAAGCTAAGTAATGGTATAAAGGCAATGGTGTCCTTATTCTCGAAAAAGCCTGGCGATTATGTTGGTAAAATGGATGCCATTTTACGAGACACCACCAAGTTAATTCAAGCTTCTAGATTCTGACCCTTTCAAACTTACCATCAGTCGCGTGAACAAGCTTCGCACGTTTCTCCGCAGTTTGAAGAAAGATAAGATTATTTCTGATGAACTATATCAGAGTAAATATGCCGCAACAGGCTCCCGACCTGCAGGTACATTATTCCGTTTCGGACTTCCTAAGGTACATAAAGCCAATGTACCACTCAATGAAACTATCGATATTATTATTTATAAGCTTTTTCGTAATTCAACCACTTCCTTGGTTTTTCATATATTCAGTTTAGGAAACTTTTATCTTTTGCAATCAAGAATTGTCATTTTCTTTTCAATGGTGTTCTTTATGAACAAGTCGATGGCGTTTCTATGGGCTCTCCTCTACAGTAGATCCGTTATTTGCTATTATTTTTTATCCTTTCATCAGCGTGGGTGGTTGGAAAACTGTTCTCCTGAGTTCAAACCCTTGTTTTATCGTCGATATGTTGAGAATTATGTTAAACCGTTCTTAGATTATCTTAACTCACGTCACAGTACTATCAAGTTTATTAATATCTAGTGAGCTAGAGGTGAACAAAACTCTTCCCTTTTTAGATGTCTTTTCCACTTCCGTATATCGTAACCTACATTTACGGGACTTTTCACTTAATTTAATTTAATTTTTGTAGAGGTTTTTCTAGAAACAAATAGCAATTTTTAACAATTAACTAAACAAGAAATGTACAATTCAAGAAAGAGGTTTATAGTAGATTACAGTAATTTAGGTATAACTCCTAGATATTTATGTTATCTAAAATTACGGAAAATTTCAAGTGCATTGGTGAAAACCTAACCAAGATATGATATCTGCAAAATGCCCTTTTCCCTACATACCCCCGTCTTTTAGATTTTCTTAGCATAAAATAGTATTTCAGGGTCGAAAGTGATCATCGATGTAAAAAAAACAGGGCGCCATTACTAAGAACGTGTTCGAAGTGAGCCCGCAATTTCAAAAGGTAACATTGTTTGTGACGTCAGATTCTCAATGCTACGCCTGAGTTTCAGTAGAGGTTTCTTGTTTTCTTGTTTTCTTTGAGAAGTATACGTAGATGAAATGTCCAGCCTTTCAGGTAAATAATTTGAAAAAACGACTTTGATTTACTTGAAGAATGAGTCTTCGCGTTGAGAATCTGCCGTCACTTCGTTACGCTGGTCAGCAAAATTAACGATTAATGGCGGACATAACAGCTCCAGATTCGGAGTCAGAAAAATAATACTTGCCATCGTCGAATCGTAAAATGGTTTCGACTGAGTAATATTTAGAAGAATTGGTTTATAAATACGTAAAAATATCGATAGATAAAAATTTGATCGTAGTACCACTTTAACATTAAATCTTGAAGAGTTATCTAAACAACAATTTAGTGTATTGGTATTAAAATTGATATTTTCAGATTCGTTTGAACTTTCCGCAGTTCTCCTGTGCCATCTAGTCATACGTCTAATCTTAACCATTTCATTTCGATTTCATTTATTCCTCGGGTCTATAAGTCATTCGTTTGTAACAATAAGTTTCAATAGATTTTGCTTCGCTATTGTTGGTGGATTGCATTTATATGCGGGGACGAGTAACTTGACGAGTAACTTGGGTGTAAGACCTCCTTAAGGTATCGATATGGCAAAATTAAATATCGCCTTGAAATTAATGAAATTAATATAATTAATTCAGGATGAAATTCGGTTCAGCCTTCTTGTTGTCAGTGAGGTGATACCACTTGTTTAATTCCTAACGTGTTCCTATTACGCAGTGAGCGTTAAACTACCAAAGTATACAGTATATATTCTACCAAATCTGTGTAATATATACATTGCAAGACTAGGCCCTGTCATTGTCCAGGCCTAATCCAGGACCATCATGTCATGTATCAGATGAGCGTAAACGCTGATTGTTATAGGCCCTATACTATAAACAGCCAGTGTGGATAGACTTGCAGCTATAAACACAGCTACATAGTCTATACTTTTTTACATCCTTACTACCCAGACTAGGGTATTTGCATCGTTTTCGCTTCGATTTAATATTAATTCGATGTACTGCAGCAGGTGTGGACAGTTGGATTCGTTTTAGAATGGTGTTAAAGTAATTCGATGCGAAAAACAAGGGGGTGGTTTCGCGGGTGTTTCGAAAACGAAGACCTACGAAAACGAAGACCGAAGACCTAAGATGGGTCTTCGTTTTCGTAATTACGAAAACGAAGACCCGTCTTCGTTTTCGTATTACGAAAACGAAGACCCATATCAGAAAATGAGGACTATTTATTTAAATTTCCTAAAATTATTACCTTATTACTGTACTTTATGCATTGCGTTCTTCCACGTTTAGTTTAATATAAAATCCTCCTAAATCATCGACTCGTTCACAGCTCGATGTTGAGTTAGAAAATTATTACGGGAAGTTATTATTAGATGTGTAAAGTTGATCGTCCATGTTGTTGTAGTCTCGTAGTCTTGAGAAATACTATTGTTGGTGACTGACGTTTCAACGGCCTCTCTAGCCGAGCGGCGGTCATCTTCAGAGTCAAGTGTTCAAACCATTTACTTTAAGTTATTATTGGAGGGAAAACCCCCCAAAAATCACGAGTTTCCGTGTTTTTTGCCGACTTTGTTATGTGAAATGGCATTCTCTTCCATTAAGAAGCGTGCAAATCGCAGGAATGACGTTGATTTGGAAAAATAATTTGTATAAAGTGGGATGACATTTCGCAGCCTGGTGGTTCGATTGGCAGTGGGTCTTTTGGCTCAGCAGTCGTAGCGGACTATACTGCAAAGCAATTGCAAAGCTAGTTTCGTTGTGTGTGGCGAGGCAGCATGCATCGTGTGTTACTCACTTAATTGCAATATTTTCGGAATAATTTGAAACTGAATGGGGCTACATGGTTCATAAATGTACCTTTTTAGTTAGAGTTTCATGTTGATTTTACCAAGAATTGTATGTTGATCGTTCGCAAAATATCGCATTTTAGAAGTAAAAATCAGAAATATCTTGATATTATTCACACGTACTCGCATACCTACATATATGATAGGACAAAACAAATGGCCGGTTAATTTCCCACCTTCCGCGCATGGAGGTAAAATGCCGATTAATTTCGTAATGTACTCGCTACTCTAGTGATGTTTCGCAAGATACGCATGCCACTGCCTCGTTCAAGAACATCTTCTGCTGCAATTCTTCCCGGTTCAGCAGCTTCTTCGCAACGAAACTAGCTTTGCAGTAGTCCGCATCAACGTCTGGCCGCTTTGGTCGTCTTAGCTACGAAAACTGAGCCAAAAGACCCACTGGCACTGCCAATCGAACCACCAGGTTGCAAAACTATGTCATCCCACTTGTACACTACACTATTTTTCCAAATCAACGTCATTCTTGCGATTTGCACACCGTTTTAATGGAAGGGAATGCCATTTCACATAACAAAGTCGGCAAAAAAACACAGAAACTCGTGATTTTGTGGGGGGTTTTCCCCGCCAATAATAACTTAAAGTAAATGGTTTGAACTAGCCTCCTTCGCAGGCATCACCGCGCTCCACTGAACCGAGTTGTTCCGAGGTTTGAACTTAGGAGTGTAGATGACCGCCGCCAATATTTAGCCCAATATTTACGTATTTGAAAACTTTAAGTTGCATCATTTAGATCAGGAAAGTACCAAACCGAGAGTTTTTCGTCCTTCCGAATTGTTCGCATATCCATCAAATGGAGAAGCTATGTAACCAGGCAATTTTAGGATTGGTACCCATCCGTCGTGCCTAATAAATTTAGGAAATTGTAACAAATAGTCCTTATTTTCTGATATGGGTCTTCGTTTTCGTAATACGAAAACGAAGATGGGTCTTCGTTTTCGTAATTATAGGAAAACGAAGACCCATCTTAGGTCTTCGGTCTTCGTTTTCGTAGGTCTTCGTTTTCGAAACACCCGTGGTTTCGCTGCGATTTAAAAAACTTCGAAGTAATTGTAATGCGTTTTATGTGAATGTGGACAGATAATTCGAATCAAATCCAATATAAGATGATGGAAAGTTCTCATATATGCAATAGCACGCCCCAAAATACACACACCTGGATGCTTAAAAAATCATAATACCCCAGGTGCCCCGGCCAGCCCGCTTTGCCGAGATCGTGCTTGTGCTATTATTACTCGTTAATTTTCATCTTGTATTTATATGAGAGTCGAACCAGCCCGCCTAGCCGAGATCTCGCTTTGTGAGACCGAGAGCTTGTTTTTTTCCATGTAAACACGATTGACCGGGCAAGCTCGCCTACTCGGGCTGGCATAAAAAGCTTCGTATACAAGCAACAAAATTTGTTTTTATCTGCTTTTTTCGACATATTAACAATTCAAAATTTCTGCTTGTTCATGTACAGTTCATATATAAAACAATGAGACTTCGTGTCTTACCAGGACTGATAAATTACGCAATTAGCACAACAAGAAGCCAGCCCGGTATAGGTGAGCTATAGCCCTTCTCATGTAAACGCAATATCAAAAATCATCTCAGCAAAGCGTGCTAGCTCGGGGCCCCATAAATATAAACACCCTATGACTGTCAAATATTGGTACTCCACTGTACAAAGTTACACTCTCCAGTTAAAAATAAATGTAGTGTCAATGAAAGGATACACAATCAATCATACAACATTACGTTATTGATGAGTATACGCGGTAGAGGTATGTACGACAGTTCAAAACTTTTAACATACGAGATGGATAAAGTACAATTGTTTTTAATAACATTTCTCTTATCCAATGTTAATTGTTGTGGGGTCTTAAAGAGATAGTTTACGAAAAGAATGGATAATAGGGCAGAATTTTACGTCAGCGCTGAGAAACGCGCAGAAAATGGGTATGGCTAAAAAGGATGACTCAAAAGGACCTTTCTGATTTTGTCTAGTCTTAATTTTTCGTTAGGTTAGGGTTAGGGTTGGTTAGGATCAAGGTTAGGGTTAGGATTGAGATTAGGGTTAGGATTAGTAGTTCTAGAAAATGTGAAGGTCCTTTTGAGTCATCCCTTTTAGCTTTCACAGCGCAAAATATCCTAAATCGTTTTAAATGAGGACAGGCAATTCGAACTAGAATCGGATGTAAAAATCATAATGTGGACGCAACGTGTCGCGAATCCGTTTTAGTTTAATTCATATTGATCTAATTCGCATCTGATAGGATCTTAGTTTGGACAGGGCTATAGGCTAATTATCAAGTATTGCAATTATTTCATTGTGGATGAGCTCGTTGCAAAGTGACCGAGTTAAGCAAGGGTGATGAATAATTTAGATGAAATTATCAAATCTGCCATTCAAAGTTTGTATTAACGTTTGTTATTCTGCAATATTATAACGAATATATATATATATATATATATATATATATATATATATATATATATATATATATATATATATATATATATATATATATATATATATATATATATATATATATATATATATATATATATATATATATACATATATACATATATATATATATATATATATATATATATATATATATATATATAATATATATATATATATATATATTCTAATCTCCCACTCTAAATATTAAATTCATTGATTCTTTAAACAGCACATTTAAAAGCCTTTCACTTGACAGGATCAACCGTATCATATGTACTTCTAGTACGTATTCCATATAAGGAAGTGGCCTACGTGCAAATACAAGGCATTGACGAGCCCACTTTACACCTTATTTTCCTTGGTTGCCACTACAACAAAATAGGTACGCACTGCGTACATGTGTCTACCGGAAATAGAACTGTGAGCCACAAAAGTCGACTGTATACTTCCAAGACCTCGTTTTCAACTTTGATATATACTCTTATAGACATTTTGCTTTTTTGCTCTTGCCGATTTATTTTGTTTTGTCGCCATATCGAACACAACGTTCCAAAATGTATAAGGCAGTGAAACGCGCAAACGACACAATCCTCGTATTTGAACTATATTTATCTTGGCAAAATAATTGCCGACGTCTTTTGACGAATTAATAGTTTGCCTCGGCAATTATTTTTGCCAGGCGCGTGATTAATTCACTGTAAATCGGCAATTACGTCGGCAATTATTTCGGCACTCCTCGGCAGACACTTCGGCAAGAGATTGGGTATACTGTCGTGTCGCGGGTCGTGGATTACGGTAAAGAGCTTAACATAAATTTAGGTGATGGCATGGCTTCCCAAAATAACAATAATAAGCTAATCTAGTTGGGCATCCAATTAGTGGTAATTTAGTTTGTTGAGTCAAATAAAAACACTCATTACATTAGATAAGCATTCCTATCTGACCCAACAAATCATATTTATTTATTGGTGCTAGAATAAAGATATACTTCTGTATAATAAAAACAAAAACATACAAAAAGTAAAACAGAATGTTAAGATTTGGTCACATATTAATATGAATTAAGAAATTGTAACTTAAGTTATATCACCCAATTTTAGTAATTGTAGTTGAGCGAATAACTGACTATAGTATGCGTATCAAATTTAGAGAAGGTCATCAGGCGGATGGCTTTTTTGTAGAATCTCTAAAGGTTTAATATTTTTTTTATAAGAACTACCACACAATGCATGCAACTATAATAAGTAAGGAAAAGATATATAATAGCATAATAAACTTGAGTTAAGACTCTAGAATTAACAAAGAGTCTAGGTTTACTTAAAGCACCTATACTTCTCTCTATCTTTCTGGAAACACGAATAACATGATCTTTCCAGTTCAAGTGACAGTCCATTACTACTCCTAAATATGTAATACTTTTAGCCTGTTTAATGGCTTTATTTTTAATCCGAAGATTAACAGTGTGCAATATTTTCTTTTGATGGGGATAAAATTAGTCTTATAGATGTTTAGTGACAGACATAATAGTACAAAGCCAAATATATATATGCCTTAGTTCATCATTCCTTTTTGATTAAACTGTTAAAAAACTGATTCAACTGTTACTATCCGAAAGGAAAATATTTGAATCATCTGCGAAAAGATGAAAATCTAAAATCGATGAACACCTATTGAAATCATTGATATACAGAAGAAAGAGAAGTGGACCAAGAACCGAACCCTGTGGCACTCCACAAGTGACAGGACGAAGATCTGAGTTATCATTACCTAATGATACAAATTGCATCCTATTATTTAAATATGAATTAAACCATTTTTGGGCCACACCTCTAATCCCATAATTTTCAAGTTTGCTAATAAAAATTTCATGATTAACAGTGTCGAAAGCTTTGCTTAAATCTAAAAATAAAGCACAAGAGAACAATTTATCTTCAAATAGCTCTTTGAATTTTATCTGTGATCATTAAAATAGCTTGTGTGTGGTATAGAATGACCATGGCGAAAGCCAAATTTGCCCTCATTAAATATTATATTTTTCCAGGTATCCAATTAATCTCCTATACACAAGCCTCTCCAAAATTCTATCAAAAATAGAAAGCAAGGATATAGGACGATAATTAGATACAACTGTACAAATGCCACTCTTATGAATAGGAATCATTCTAGCAATTTTAAATTTGTCTGGGACTACGCTCATTGAGAATGAATAGTTAAACAAATAATTGAGAGGGTAAAAGGTATCAAATAACTGATTGACATCATTAACTTGAGATAGAGCTTCGAGCCAATTAACCAACTGCACATCTCTGAGAAGCCTTGAATTGTCACGTTTGAACATTTTTATATTACTTGGTGCACCTTTTAATTTATTTATTTATTATCAGAAAATCTGGAAGATGATCAGTCATATCATGTATCAAATTACCACTACTGGTACAATGATCAGTGGAACTCAGAAAAATAATATCTATTAATGTTGCTGTGTGGTGGATAATTCTAGTTGGTTGTATTATTTGTGGAAAAATATAATATGAACACAACGTATTGATGAAATCCTCAGTTAAAGGGCAAGTTTCAAAATTAAGTAAACCAATGTTGAAATTTCCCATAAATACATAATGTTTATTTTCCCTTGAGATTTTATCAATAACTGAGAAAAGATAATTATTAAAGTTTTCTACTTTGCTACTTGGGTATCTATACAATACAGCACATATAATATTTTTGAATGGATCACAGTTAATCTGTACCGATAAAGATTCATAAACAACACAAATTCATAAATCTTCAATTCAATTCAATTTTATTTACACTGTTTTTAAAATATTTACAATGAAGGATAAAGAAAGACATTAAGGAAAATATAAGTATAAGTAAATACATTCAGAGATATAAAATTAGTGAACGGCAACAAGAGGAGCATAGCTTTCGAGCCAGTTGCCGCAATGTTAGATTAATGTAAGAAGATTAGCTCACAATTTCAGCAAAATATATTCAATCCACCTATTCAACCCATCCAAACCATAACAAGTTTAGACAAATCAAACATGGGGAACTGAAAATACTTATTCTTGATTATAAAGTAGAAAAGTTTTATAGTAATTTTTAAAAGAGTACAGAGGAAGTGATTTAAGGAACAAAGGTATAGTTTCCCACAATTTAGAAGCAAAGAACTTAAATTAAAATTTGCCATAGTTTGTTCTAACACTAGGCATATAATAGTTTTCCTGAGAAGCATACCTTGTATGATAAGAATGCACACTAGATGCAGGTATCAAAAATTCTGAGAATAGTTCTGGAGTATCATTATCCTTGTTCCTTATTTAATTCACAAATGCTGCTATTCTTAGTTTAATTAAATTTCCCAACTTTAAAATCGCAAGCAGTTTGTAGTACGGACTAAGATCCTCTTGATTTAATTTAGTTTTGATTTAATTTCTCCATTTGATTTAATTTAGTTTTATATGTGATCCCCCAACTCATTATGCCGTAGTTCAGGTATGGATGAATAAGAGTATAATATATGTTAGTTAGCATACGTAAGTTGAGATATCGCCTTAATCGAAATAAATTTCATAATTTTGTAGCTATTTTACTATTAACATGTGAAATTTGATTATTCGGCATTGAAGATGCTCATCAATATAAACTCCTAGAATTTTATACAGTTTTCACGAGTAATATTAGGAATATCAATTAAAGTATTTTTCTTTAGTATTGATGTTATTAACATATAATTTGTCTTTTTAAAATTTGTTGAAAGCTTGTTTGCTGAACAATACTGGTAGACTTTTTTTAGTTCGTCATTTATAATATTTTGTAAAATATTAGGCGTTTTTTAAGAATAAAATATATTTGTATCATCAGCAAATATTCTAAATTGGAGCATATCAGAGCAGTTTGGCAGATCGTTTATATAGATTGTGGTACACCACATTTCATTATCAACTCATATGATTTGACATTACCTAACTGTACAAACTGAGCTCTGTTACTTAGATAGCTCCGGAACCATTTTGTAAACCTCTTGCTGCATACTTCTCAAGCTTTCTCAATAGTATATTATGATTTACAGTATCAAATGCCTTTGAGAAATCCAGAAAAATACCACAAGTATAGAGTTTTTTTCACAAGTATGCAGTTTTAAGGTAATCAGTAATTTTAAGAATAACTTGTTCAGTTGAATAACCTTTTCTAAATCCAAATTGGAATTGATACAAAATATTCTGTTTCTCAATAAAAGACAGTGATTGTTCATAAACTAAGCGTTCAAAAATTTTACTAAGGGGAGACAAGATTGAGATAGGTCTATAATTATTTGATTCAGTCATTATTCCACTTTTATAAATTGGTGTCACCTTTGAAACTTTCAATAAATCAGGTACAATACCAGATGATGTAGACTCATTGTATAACAATGTTAATGGTATTGAAAGCTGTTCATGAGCTATCCCTACCAGTTTATTAGGAATATCTAGGGAAGCCTTATTAGGGTTAAGTTGAGACAACAGTAACGATACACTAGCCTCATTCACGGTTGACATACAAAACTGGAGGAAGGTGATTTATTAATATATGATACTGGGTCAATATTAGTGTTGTCGATAAGGTCAGCTAAAGATGGTCCAACATTAATAAAGTGCTGATTAAGCTGGTCTGCTATATCATATTGATTAGTATTATGTTTTACTATTCCTAATTATTCTGGTAGAGATAGCTTGACCTTTTGTTTTCCTTTTAATTAGCGTACCTATAAGCTTCCATGTTTGTTTCAAATTATTTTTTATATTTTTGAAAACAAGCATTATAGTAATCATCTTTTGCTTTTGTTTTTAATTTATTAAACATATTTGCATATTGCTTATATTGTTGTATACATTTTTTGCTTTGTTTTTATAGATTTTAATAAATCATTAGTTAGCCATGGCTTAGATAGTTGTTTGGATTTGGATTTAGAGGCCAATCTCATGAGAGCATGTTTGTCAATAACAGTCGCATTTTATTGTATCTATTAGTTTTAATGTTTTTTCATTTAAATTTAAATCAGGTGAGAGCATGATATTATTCCAGTTAAATGAACTAATATCATTCAGATAGGCTCCACTGTTGAACTTTTTATAATCACGGAAATAAACTTTCTGTTAATTTCTATGTATTTGAATATCAGTCATACAGAAGATTGGTAAGTGATCTGAGATATCAGCAGTAATAATTCTACTGGTTATATTCATATGAGATACATTTGTGTATATATGATCAATCAACGTTGCTATATGGTGAGTGGTTTTGTTATCAAGGGAATTCTAGTAGTGGTTTTGTTATCAACGGAAGAAAACTGTTACTATAAATCATATTAAGATATTATTCAGTCTAATTAAATAAATTTATATTCATATCACCTAAAATATAAATATTATGGTAAATTAACCCATTCATTATTCCTTCAAGTTCTTTTATAAAATCTGGTAAACTAGCTGCAGGATGTCTATAGATGTAATCAATCATTATATTAGGTTTGTTAGAGCCAATATCAAGTTCAACTCAGCATGACTCGACTAAAGGCAAACTAAATTTTAATTCGGGTCTCAATATGGCTTTTAATTCTGTATTAACATAAATACCTGCACCACCGGTATTTGTTGGGGAATCATCATGAAAAAACTTATAATTTAATTACCAAGTGCACATTATCTATAGACTCTGAATTTAATTTAGTCCCAGTAAGAGCAATTATATCAATAGGTTTATTCAATGTATCTAGAAGATCATTAAAATGTGGAAGATTTTTAGGAAGGCTTCTAGCGTCACAGTGTAAGAAGCTTAAGCTTCGATTACTGGACTGTTCAAGCAGCTCATTGAGTTGGGAAGGACTACAATATTTAGAATCTGGATTAATAAGCATAAGATCAGAATCCGTATCATCAAATCTATCAGGATTGGGAAGTATATCATAGAGATCTTTATTATGATCTAATATTAGATCTAGACTTTCGGACATATATGTAAGGCTATCAATTTGGTAAATAAATAAAGTTATTCGTTAAATAATAACTACAACTATAGAACTTATCTGTTGAATACAGAGTTCTGGTAGTCCTTGAATTGTTCAAATGCGTAAAGGTATAGACTCTTGAATCATCTCCTTCTCGTAGATGGATCTTCCCATTAGATGTCCATAGAAACTTATGCTTGATGTGTAGTTTCTTGAACTCATTAATCTTACCAAAGAGACGTTTTCTATAAGCTGTCAGCGACTCGTTGATATGAATGTTGGTATGAGAAGTATTCTGTCCATTTTGGCTTCTTAATACTGCTGGTAAGCAGCTAGTATTTTTACCTTTTAAATTAGAACGCTTCTTGTAGACTTCCTCTCTTTTGTTACGATGCGTAAATTTGACTATCAAACGATCTTTTACTTTCTTGGTTTGTGGAAGTCGATGTGTAGTAGAGATATCTTGGTCATCTAATTGGACACCAATCACAGAAGCCAATTCTACAACTAGCTTTTTCGTATTTTCCTCAGGTAATACTGGTATTCCTATTATTTCGAGGCTATCACGTCTTAAATACTGCTGCATTTCATCAATGGCAACATCTTGACTGTAATTCGCATTGCGAAGATTTTCGATTTCATCTACGGCTCGTTGATCTTGATCTGCTACATTCTTTTTAGTTGACTGCAGTGATTGTAGGAATTCATCATATTTAGCGGATAGAAAGTTCTGCGATTCTTCCACCTTTAGTCGGGGAGCCAATTCTCAAAAACGCGCTAGTTAACGAATTCGTTCAACCCACTCTACAGTAAAGGTTTGAAAACGGATTCTGATAGATTGATCACCGCTGATTAACGCTAGGTACGTTGTAGAGTCGAACTGTGGTGTCAGTTTCAAGTTAAGAGCATGTTTTATGAGCTACCGGGTGTTCAGCATGGAAACGGGGCTGAATATAAATTTTGCGTTGTGACTCTAAGTTGTAACGAGGCGTAACCGGTAAGAACTTAATATACAAAGAAAAGTGAACAAAAACAATTCAAAAAGTAATTTTAGCTTTTGAAATGGACTGAAATGTCTTTTTAAGACAAAACAAAACGAAATCCAGTACTCAATCTCAATCTTAGAATCACTGGCCTTTTTTAGTTAATGATAATACTTCGAAAACAACCATTTACTGACCAGTTTATAAACAAAATAGTTTCATGTTACCCTCTAGTACCAGGTTTGGGAGTTTTCGTGGTGTTTCCCCGACTCTTTTCTAGTGTATATGGCATTTTTGTTCAGACATAATGCAGCCTCGATTTCACGCTAGACTGGTTATTCAAAATGCCGGATGGATAGATGTTTTGAAAGTCAGTTGTTTCTGCAAAATGTAACCGGTAAGTAATAAAATACTGCCTAAATAAATGTTGGATACAAGCTTTTAATAATATTTTTGACCCTTAAAAGTATATTAATTAAAAATATATAAGCAATATCGAGTTCGTAAAACTTTGTTCAAGTAAAAAAGACAAGACGTCTTCACACACATTACATCTACAGGTAGCTCTAATATACACTGGAGCTGACGTGGGCACTAGCATGTATGCCGCCAACGAAATTGTTTGACATCGCAGAAGTCACGACAGAGGAAACAGACCAGTCCATCCCAACCTGGAGTTGATTTAACTCCATGGTGCACAACCGACTGCACAACCGACTGTCATTGGTTACTGTCCAATGATAAATGGTCCGTCAACATAACTCAGCACGGTATAACTCAGCACGGTGATGAAGAAAGCGCGAAATATTTGAAACAAGAATAGAATGATATGGTCATCACATTTCATCTGGCGATCTAAGCAAAAGCGAAGCAGATCCAGTGGCAATTCCCGGATGAGTTCTCAGACACAGTCGTTCGTATGGGTGGCTCTTTCAGAAATACCAGAACTCTGGCTTGGAGGATGTCTTGATCGAATCTGGGGCGTATGGATCTAATAGAATAATAGCGTTAATGAAAGGAAAGTCATACAACCGAGGGATGAGATTCACAAGTTGGCAATGGAAGCGCATTTCGTTTGATGTGGCAAGCATTTCTTCATTGGCTAAATGCTAGAAGTCAGGAATCTCTCGAGCTAAGTGTAGACGAAGAGCATATTACTGGTGTAATAAAATCTTTTCATCTGGCTGAAAAGAACAAAAACCACCTCCCACAGAGTGCCGAGGCCACTACATCAGAGTTGCATACCTTAACGGAACTTTTCGAAGTCTTCAGACAGGAAGAAAAGTCTCTATCGAAGATGTTTGCTTTCTGGAACGCGTACATCAGCATGGTAATGACGCTGCTTCAATTTATCAAGGCAGAACGAACGGGAAACTGGTCCCTTCATCTTGCGCCCATGACAGATCTAAGAACGCTCGGTGGCTTCCTGTGTATTTGGCAGATATGGCACAGCTTGAGTAGAAGCATGCTGTTATTTACAATCAGTTCATGGTTGGAGACATGGCACTCGAACAGTCTATTAATTTAGATTCCAAATCTAAAGGTGGTATCGTTTGGATCAGCCAAAATCCAGACGCACTCCAAATATGGTTCTTAACGAGCCATGAAATGTCAACCATCACCACAGCAGTCGAGCAGATGTGTGGAATTAACGATTCGGACAGAGTTTGAACACACAAGGAAGCAGCCCCTAAAATAGTGCAGCGTGATGAGAAAGATGTCGAGAAGATAGTTGCTTGCTTCAAGTCAGGTCTCATGAAAGATCCTTTTTCTGAAGATAACGATATTCTGCGTAATATCGCAACTGGTGTTGTATCGCTTGATTAGAAGCAAGGAGCAGGGTCTGTTGCAGTTGGACAGCTTCATACAGCAACGCCTAAATTGTAATGAACTGAGCTTCTGGGATGCCATTCCAAACCCAAATATAAAGACATTCAACACCACAACAAATAAAGTCACCGTCACATCCTCAAACGAGAAGTCCATCATTATGGCTAAAGACAGGGACCTTTATGGACGGTTATTTATTGTTGCCAAAGTTCGACAAGTTAACTTGAGAGAAGTCCCCAGCTTTGAGCTTTCAGCAGTACCTTATTCCCTGGCCCACACAGATGGCACTCTCCGCAAGACAACAAAGATCGCACTACTCCAAATTATGGAAAAGTATGTTACTGTGGAGCTAAGACTCTCTTCCATTTCAGGGATGGAAACTGTCCACATCATTGACGGCATGGCGCTCGTGCAGACGATGAAATTTGCAGGTGCGTCAACTTTTGGTGAGATGGCGGCCAAGTACTATGAGGCAATCACAATTTATCAAGGCATGAGGTGAACGAATTAAAGCAACGTGGGGAGAGACCAATAACGCATTTGAAGTGAAGATAAACGGGGTATCCACACCAGTACCTATAACCAGTGGCATAAGTACATGTCAAATGTGAAGAATAAAGAAAGTCTTTGCGCGTTCCTTACAGAAACCTTGTCAGAGATTGGACAACAATAGCTACAGCCGAACAAGGAACTTGTCATCGGAGGAGGAATGAGGAATGGAGATATTGCACTGTCTGTCAAGAAAGACCAACGCGATACTGTTCCTCTGACCATGAAGAAGCAGACACCCGACTCATATCGCACGTAAAGCATGCCAGTAAAGATGGGCAGAGTATCGTAATACAGTCCCAAGATACGGAAGTACTGCTTCTCTCCGTGTCACATTATCGCGAAATTGGATGCCAGGAATTATGGTTTCGAAACAAGGATCACCTGCGCTACATTAATCCAGCACAAAAATTATCGCTCAATCTTGGCCTTCAAATCTGCAAAGCTCTTCCAGCATTCCATGCCTAACTGGATGCGACTCCACCAGTGCATTGTCGCGCATTGGAAAGAAGAAACCATGGAAAGTCGTCGCAAAAAGTAAAGTACACCAGGATACCCTAGCATGAGTGGGACAATCGGTCGATATCGACGACAAAACTGTACAGAAAATCGAGGTCTTTTTCTGTAGTTTGTATGCAGTGCCAACCAAATATCCATCGACTGTTGATGAAGCCCGTTATGTACTGTTTTGTCAAAAATCAAAGAGTAACATGGCACTTCCTCCAACATCCGACAGTCTTCCGCAGAACATCAAAAGAGCAAACTATCAAACGTACATGTGGAGAGAAGCTTTGGTGGCAAGACTACAATTACCATCGCCTAACGGTTACGTCTAGAAAGTTGAAGATAATACGCTGTGCCTCACCTTATGACAAAGTCACCAGCGCAAGCAAGTATGCTAGAGCTGACCAATTGCGAGTGTTCGAAGACGTCATGCACGCAGAATTGCTCTTGCAGCAACAATGAACTGGCTTCACGGAGGCATGGCTGACGAGAATTGCAGTAATACTAACAAAGTGTATTGTTGCGACTCGGAGGGTGGAGACTCAGATGACATAGATTCAATCTATGTCATCTGAGTATTAGATTGTGCTGAATTTGCTGATTATAAAAGACATTAATAGACAATGAAAAACAGAAGTAACGTTCAACATGTTTGTTTACGAATAATGAAACTTTTTCAGATATTTCTTGTAAATTTATAGTACATAGGCCTACAGTAAAAGAATCAAAACGGAGCCAGTTTATTATGTAAATGAATACAAAAACATATAAAAACCTAAAACCAAACAATTTTATGGGGATTTTGATTCACCTTTTCAGAGTAATGACATTTCACATTTTATTGCAAAATTTCTTGTGTAATTTTTTATTACAAAAACACAGCGGATTTTGACAAAAGCCTCGTTTCCATGCTGAACATCCGGTAGCCCATAAAAATATGCTATTAACTCGAAACTGACACCACAATTCGACTCTACAACGTACCTAGCGTTAATCAGTAGTGTTCAATCTATCAGAATACGTTTTCAAACCTTTACTTTGAAGAGGGTTGCGCAAAACATTTTTTTTACAAACCACTAGCTCCCCGACTACTTTGCGAATCTTGTATTCAGATTAGCAATCTTATCATATACTTCCCCAATTTCGCTTTTTATCAGTTTGTGAATGCTCGGTAACAACTCACTTTTCCATAAATCCATAAAACTATTCTTTGTTAGGCTTCTTGCCATAATAAGTGTTGCTTGAGAGCTAATTCAAGCTTACAAATAACAAATTTCGATGGAGATCAGCTATACCCTGCATGGCCCGGCCACCATCATCAATCATTAGTAACAACACTTAAATAATATAGAATATAGAACCGAACTCCACAAGCACTACCAAGCGATGGCTGTGATACAAAGTCTAACCTAAAATTGAAGCATTGAAAATCTGGCCTTTATCCTTCTTCATATTTGTTTCAGACAAATCAATAACATTGAAAGCATGTTGTAACTCAGACAACATTATAGTCAAGTTATCATAATTGGCTGCAATATTTCTTATATTACAATCATATAAGAAAGATATAACGAACCTTTGGAAAAAGCATGAATACCATCTTAATTATTGTGAAAATCACTTAGTGAGTAATAATTAAAATTAACTTTATGCAATAGATTGCTCTCCACATCAAGGTGTGATTGCATGGCAAGGCACTTATCTAATTTTGATAGCAATTCAAATTTTGGTAGGTTTTCTGCAATAACACTCATTTAAATATAAAATAATGTACACTGTGTCAAAATGAATACAGACATAACATTAGCAAACAGTAACTTATCTTGTACAGTTCCTATTCCTTTAGTTAGAATTTGATCTCCCAGTTCAATCATCTCGCAGACGATCTATGCCCTTCTTGCATGATACTACAATTACTGGACTGTCCGGTTGATATCACCTGTTGTCTTGCCTTTCAAATGCTTTCTGGCTGGTAAAATCTCTAGCGCTTCTGCGTACGAACTTGACTGGTATTTGGGTTGTGATGGAGCTATAACTCGTATTGGGTTTGGCAAGCGATGACTTACAGATATATCACTTTTCTCTATTTCAATCCCATTAAATGCTAATCAACAATATATTGACACCATCCTTAAAAACCAGTCTCTACGCGCCATTTTATACGAAGAATAACTTTATATCATTATTATTACTTTATATCATCTTTATTAACATCTCAAACTCATTAATAATTCACGAACCAAAAACAAAGAAATCTACTCCTCGACGGACAACTGGATATGTGAATTTAATTAGCATAGGAATTTGACTAGTTTAATCTCAAATTTGTAAATACTCTGTAAATACTGACTTGTTTGAATTTCAGATGCCATTTAAAAGCCTTCAATTCGGACTGGGCCGGATTTCACGTCCTTGCAATTATAGATACAGTCCTCGGCTTCGCCTCGGACTGCAACTATAATTGTGCGAATTTGAAATCCCGTCCAGTGCGATCCGCATTGTCGGCTTTGAAATATTACATAACCCTGCCATCGGTTACCAACATAATAATTGTGGTACAAAGTGGTCAAACTGCACAAGTTAACTGGTAAACCTGTAGCATTTAGTAACAGACATTTTAATTTATCAACTGTATATAGTGATCACTCAAGAACTAACCAGCTGATCGTCAGAATATAACTAAGTTAGTGACATTTTACAATCTAAATAGGAAGAACATGTAAGCTATCACAGACGACTATCATAATGGTGTCCGTACAAAAGCAAATTTGATATCATTGAAAGGTTAAGATAATTATAATAAATACGCTAGATTGGTAATTCACTGATAACGCCATACATATTAATATGATCGTTATCATTCCGCAAAATTAAATATTTATTATTATATTGAAATGCCAAAACCTATTGAAGAATTGATTGAAAATATTAAAGTTACTGAGGGTGAAATAAAAACCACGGTAGATGATACTGATAAGAAAGAACCAGTTGAACCGCAAGAGGATATCGACATGCATGGGATGTGAACTTATTAGATTAATATCATGAGTATGGTGATATACACAACTGCGTAAAATACATCAAGAAAGCATCTAATAAAATGCTGTTATTAACAAAGTATACAAAGATTATGAACCCAAACAGAAGGAAAGAGCTAATATATTCCTCACAGATCTACGCATTAGTAAAGTTGCAATATATTAGGTGGATTGGATACAATTTTAACACACGCTAACAGATTGGAATGACGTGTTTTTAAATAACTAATTAATGTCACGTCACCTCGCATAATTAATGATTTATTATAAGTACAATTATAATAAATTAAATTAATTATGGATATTAATTATATTAATTATATTAATTATGGATTCATTAATTATTCGATGTTGTTAACAGTGCTTGATAAAATTTTACTTTATAACCGAACAGATTATTGAAATAAACTGTCAGTTATGAATTTTTAAACATCATTACTTACCCCGTGTTGGAGATAGCTGTATAGCAAAATATTTCTGTACTGGGTTCCTTTTTCATCGAAGTATAACTCGCGTTAACGTACCACGTGTTGGAAGCTCCATAAAACCGAGCCAAGTCTGACTTTACGAAACCTTCAGGCGATACGGTTTGAATTTCAATTATACTACAAAATGTAAGCAAAAACATGCAGCAATAAGTTGACCAACTTTTCCTAACCGACAATCGAATCCGACCTTAAAAGAGGCTAAACTAACCTGAACGTTTCTCCGCCGCTATAAGCAATTATTTGTTCAAAGAAGGTGCTGTTGGTTGGCACACCAACACATGAACCATCCACTCTTGTGATGCCAACAAACGTTGGAATATTCGATGTGCAATTAGTTGAGGCTGTGTAAACATTGATAAGAAACTGAAGAGGTATACTGCTTAACGGCTGCGTCGAGTAACTGGAAGAAAAATCCTCAATCATGATTGCAACTCCATACCAGCCTTGTTGTGTATAGGAAGGAAACGTAATAATACACGAACGCTAAAAATAAAATAAATACATACTTGAATGTAAACGTCAAATTTCATGGACACAAAATGGGCACTGTATCATTTCCGCGTGTTTCGCAAGCTTGGTTACATTACTATGTTTTGTCAAATTGATACTCACGTCAGGGGAATAGGAAACTTTAATAGTAATGGTATAGTAATACTACCCATATATACTATAGGGAATTCATAATTAATTAGGTAAATTCAATATGTAACGTTTTCCCATTTTCCGCGTTGTAACAGTTTCCATTTTCGATGACGTCATGTAACCCTGGCCCTGTTCCTCCTAAAGGAAAGCTAGTCCCCTCGCAAGCGAGGGTGCTAATCTTAACGGGGGGCGTGGGGCACTGTTAGTTAAATTCAGGCCTGCTACACAGGGGTCGATAACGTTTTTGTGTGCCTGCGACTGCAAACATTATTTGAAAATGTGCCTGCAAAATGTCTGCATGAAAAATGCGAAATCATGACGTGATGAACCATGAATTACTATAGTCGGCATTTTCTTCATGCATTTTCTCCAATAAACATTAACTACCAAGCCACAATGTTTTACTTTAGATCGCTCACTCTCAGACTCTTCAGTGTTTTTTTACGATTTTTCTTTTATAAAGATATTTGGTACGAAATTTAAGTTAATTATTGTTGGTTCACTTCGTTGCATGCATAAATTGTACAGTGCTATTACTGCTATAGTTAGTAACTACTTAGTTTCTACAACCAACTTACCAATATACAGTACTACTCAGAAATAACTTAACACTGCGTTCGCGTTCGGAACACCATTGTGACTTCGGTTGAAAAGTTAGTCGGAAAACGTCGTTAATTTCCGACTATAGTAAGCTGCTAAACGGATTTAACTTGATCATTTGATTGCTATACTGGTTATGGTATATATGTTCATCAGACGAGAGAAAGTATATCGTTCCGAACGCGTTCCGAACGCCTTCGGAATGAGAATAGAAGCGCTCCGGTCGCGTTCCGAACGCGTTCCGAACGCGTTTCTCGTTACATTAATTCTGAGCAGTACTGTAGTCATCAATCACAACATCAAACCTAACTAATAGATTATTTTGTTATTGTACTTCATAAGTATATTTATAATTAAAGTCGTAAACTACGAATGCCGCCTTACTGGTTACAGTGTTTCTACAACCATGAGGTATGTTAATGTTTCTATACAGTATACACAGTATTTTATTAGTTTATTATTTGTGAGTTTATAGAACGGCTACGTTCGATGACGTGAATATTTTGAAGATTGTCCTGGCATGTGCGCAGTAAAATCTGTTACAAAAAAATCACTCATTGAACTTTCGTTTGTATTAATTATTGACAAGTTTTTGAATAAATATACATGAATAAACATAATTACATCAATAATAATAATAAAGAGTAAAGTTATTTTTCCATAACTGGGAAACTTTCCATCATATTTTTCCATAACTTTCCATCAATGACTTTAGAAACTTCAAATGATTGGAGCTGGATTCGTTCAGATTTCTTGATAAAATGCCAAAAATTATCTTTGATTCCTTTCGCCAATACTCTGTCATCGCGGATTTCACAACTCCTTCACAGCGAGAAACTATGAGACCATTCAAATAAATGTGCATCTCCCGTCGTTCTCTTTCCTCTGACACATTTATCTGCTTATTGATTCGTGATTCATACAACGAAACGTAAGATTCAACCACCGATGAGACAAATCACAGATGTGCAAAGAAATCGTCCAAAATTGGAATATCCTGATGTTTGTCAGAAAATTCACTTAGTTTATCAGTTATTTCAGTAACGGAATAATTTCTATCAATATTTACTGGAACTGCTGGAATATCTGAAATTGGCGTAGCTTCTTTTTTTCTACTTATTAGGGCCTGTTCATATGAGCCGTGCGTTCGTGTTATTTCATATTAAAAATGACTTTGTGTTCATATGGGAAGCGAGCCAGCCCGGCTAGGTGAGATCCCACCTTGAGCTTGGCGGGATCCGGTGAAGTGGGATGAAAATTTTCCATATGAACACAAATTTGCCGGGCTGGCCCGGTGAACCGGGATGAATTAAGCATCTCGCGTGCAGACTGGAACTGAGTTTGTGAGGGAAGAGAATTGATTTGTTGCAGTTCGGAAATGATTGGAAACTTGATCACTTGCTTGATGGCTTCGAAAGCACGAATCTGAATATCAGGCGCTTGGTTTAAATCAACAACCAGAAAATAGCTACGTTTTCGCATATTTGTTTGATATACAGCATCATGTCATCGCTTTTCGTGTATTTTAACTAGCAAATTAAACCAAGCCGTATAACTGAACAAAGATGGATAATAGAGATATTAATTGTAAGCGCGGACTCGTCCCAGATTTCTACAAAGCGCACTCCCGGGCCGAAGCTGGGATTGCCATATGAAATCGAGCTAAAACTCATCCCGGCTAGCCATCCCAGTAATTTGGTATTCTCCGCTTCATTGTACCCCTGAAGATAAAACATTTCTTCTTGGAGCTGCATCAAGCTGGTCATTCTCGTTACCTTTGGCTTCGCACTCCTCCTAGTATTCAGTTTCGTTTTCATTTAATTTGTCTGGTCCTTGAATCTCGCAAAATTCATCAACAGTTGCTGTGTTCTTTTCAAGGGATTGAACTACTCGTATATCAACTATTACTTTTTGGATTTTTGGTGGGAGCCTCCTCTCGACCTAGTTAATGAACTGTTCCTATAAATTAGAGAATAAAAGACTCTAAGAGTAAGCAGACGACGACGTGACGATATCCATAAATCCAACTCGTTATCGTCACTTAGACATTAGTCTATTTAATTACAACTAATTATAGTTGTTAACACACAAACTCACTTCGAAACTAAAAACACTTTTATTCAATTTAAAAACAGAAATACATTATTCGCAACACAACTAAAGTATTCACAACTATAGCTTCTAACCATTAAAAAGTGTTTATACTCTAGGTTATTGGATAAGACTACTAAAATAAGCAGAGAAAATTAGAAGAACTCACCTCGACCCCTTGGACATTTTGTAAACAACATGGAGGCAGCCATATCAGAATTTTGAGCTCAAATTTACCCGCATATACTGTATGCTCTTTACAAAAACAAACTGCATGGACGATCATGGACCGAAATCTAGCACAGTTGTTCTGTAGAGTGTGCCAATAACCAAATTGTAATAGACCAGTAGTAACAGATTAAGAATTCGTAGTAAAATACATAATAAAATAAGGATTTTAAAAAGATAAATTTTATTTTATAACTTCTGTTTTTAAAAGTTCTACAAAATGTGCATGCATGCAAGAAAGTTGTTTCTGAAATGTGCCTTCGACCAGCGATCCCAGCGATCCCAGCGGTCCCGACTTTATCGATCCCTGTGTACTACACATTCCTAACATTCCTAACTTTGGTGGAAGCACCAACATTCGGTCCTCGTGAACAGGCGTAAAGTGTCGTAACAGTCGAGCGTTTTACGAACAGCAAACATGATGGAGATTCTGGCGAATGATGGAGATTCTGGCGAATGATGGAGATTCTGGCGAATGATGGAGATTCTGGCGAATGATGGAGATTCTGGCGAATGATGGAGATTCTGGCGAATGATGGACATTCTGGCGAATGATGGACATTCTGGCAAATGATGGACATTCTGGCGAATGATGGACATTCTGGCGAATGATGGACATTCTGGCGAATGATGGACATTCTGGCGAATGATGGACATTCTGGCGAATGATGGACATTCTGGCGAATGATGGACATTCTGGCGAATGATGGACATTCTGGCGAATGATGGACATTCTGGCGAATGATGGACATTCTGGCGAATGATGGACATTCTGGCGAATGATGGACATTCTCGCTTCATTACGGTACTGCAATAAACCCGTGTACACAGCTTAACTTAATATTGCTTTCAAATAAGTTTATAGCGTCCGAAGGCCAACTTCTTTTCACTGTTTATTTTGTGCACGTTTTTAGTCAAGCTATCAGCAGTTCAAGATATATCGTCGCCTGTAGCTAGGAGATGTAAAATTCGACAGTTCGTAAATTCAAAAGCCATTCAAGGACAAACCTGAAAGTGTTTACTTTTTTTTAAAGTGTTAGCAATATATTATAAAGATATTTTGTACGTATGTATAGTATAGCGTCCGAAGACCAAATCCTTTATGTTCTTTTCAGTGTTTTATTTTAGCAATTTAAAGTTAATACTAAGATATTGTGCACATATATGTCCGAGTCAGTTAGTCAAGCTTTCTGTAATTCAAAATATATTATTAGTCATCGGAAGCTGGAAGATGTCTGGAAAAGTTAACAGTAAATTTAAAAGCAGTTCAGTGGCAAATCTGTAAGTGTTTTCGCTTTTAGATGTTAGCAATTAGTTACAAAGATATTTTTGTACGTATGCCCGAGTCTGTTATTCAAGCTTTCATTTGATGCATCTCACGAGTTCGTATGTCACTAATTGTGTTGGTGAAACGTGATGTTCTTTGAGATAATCATAAGATACACTTTCTAATTCAGCATCAATTTAAGGCTATCCATCCTATTCAATCTCCCAAGTTAAATAATTTATTATTTTTTCTCATCTTGTTATCTACCCTCTCTTATTTGTGATGGATACATACATTTTAATTTTTATTTTAAAAAAATTAATATATTTCCCCCCGCTATTATATAGGGGTTCTGCCATTTCCTGAAAAAGTTTGATTTATGGCTGAAATCTGTAAGGTTTGAGCATGGGTTTCAAAAAGTTAAAGTTGCCCTTCGATTTTTCCCTTTGAATAAATATATTGTAATGCTTTTTTAAATAGTTTTTGTATGTATCTACAGTACAGTGGTGTGGTAAAGGCTTAGGACAACCGGGATGGAAAATGAGTAATTTCTACATCCATGAAATATCTCAGTTGGTCGAGAGCAGGGGTGTGAAACGCGAGCTTCTGGCACCTTAAAACCTGATTGCACTGGATTGGTTGCGCTCAACCGCTTAAGTGAGCAACCTACATCAGAGAAGGAAAACTCTGATTTCAAACCCATAGTGGTAAACCCTTGCTTTGAAAGCGAACAAGAACAACGTAAGTTTGACATTCGTGTGTAATGTTTTCAAAATAAATTCCTAAGGCATGCTGATGACCTCTGAAATTGAGCGAAACAGCTGATTGTATAAAATGGGTAAATATTCCACCCAAAACTTAAACTAATATTTTTTTCTCAAAATAAAATTTGCCACATACGCCCTATTCGATCAAGCATAACCCATTGAACGCGTGCCATTGCTCTTGTGGATCACGTAACATACAAACTCCAGTGTGCGCCATATCTTGCATCATCGCGAAAGCTCCTCCGCTCACATTAAAGAATATCTTTTGAAAATTCTAAACATTCAAAAATATATTGCACACTTTCAAATTTGTCCTACTTCATATTTACACCACAATTGTGGTTGTTCAAGGGCTTTCCAATGGAATATAGCACATCTCTCTCCGTCGAGTATTTCAAAATTCGTCAAAAGATTTCTGAGTGATATACAACAATTATATTTTTAGAAACTGGTAAACATAACACACTTTCAAATTTTTAAATTGTTCCATGGTAGCTACAAACTTCAAACTTGCACCACAATTCTGATTTGTCAATCGCTATCTATTTGTATATAGCATTAATCTCTCTGTTAAGTGTTTTAAGATGTTTCTAAAAATTTCTGAGCAATATATACAGTACAACTTGTAACTTGTTTTATTGAAGAATACTATAAAAAAATTGTTCTGCGTACCGTGTAGGCAATGGGCAGTGTAGAAATTCAGATCTCTTAAAGGTTGGTGCACTGCCGAAATAGTTTGTAACAGTTCTATTCAACGTTTCGAGCGAAAGCCGTTCGTTACTCAGAGAGAGTTAATAAACGATAAAGTGAAGGCATTCGCATCAACTGATTTCGTGATTGACAGGCTCGCATTTTTGTTTTGTTTTCTCCGAGCACGATACCTTTTGTAGTTTTGAAGTACTAACTCTAAGAACTCGTTGTACTCTAATGAAGCTTCATTAACCGGATCTTACATACCTACAAAAAATATTTTTGTAACTGATTGCTGAACAGCTTAAAAAAATGAAAACGACGCTAGGATTGGATACACGAACTCTTCATAAATATATTAGATATTCCGATGGCGATATATTTTGAGCTACTAACTCTATCAACTCATGCTATACATCAAATGAAAGCCTGAATAACATACTCGGACATATTTGAAAAAACTATCTTTGTAAATAATTACTAACAGCTTTAAAAAAAGAAAACGGGTTTACCTTTTGACGCCATGTAATTTTATGAACTGCATTTTATGAACGTTTTGTACACAAATATTCATTCACAGTATAACCCGACAAAACATACGTACTTTTAGTTTTTAAATATATAGTGTTGATTTGCGCCTCACTTATAATTTAAATTTAAATGCCAAATTTAACAAACCAAAAAACCGTTGCAAATTCAGGACGTCGCACCGTGGCCTATAACCTACGTACCCCGAATGTAACTCGGATCGCTTGGAATTACACGCGGGATTATTCCATATACAGTACATATATAGGCATATGCAGTGACCATGTATATATATATATATATATATATATATATATATATATATATATATATATATATATATATATATATATATATATATATATATATATATATATATATATATATATATATATATATATATATATATATATATATATATATATATATATATATATATATATATATATATATATATATATATATATTATATATATATATATATATATAATATATATATATATATATATATATATATATATATATATATATATATATATATATATATATATATGGTTTTTGATGTCCCACATTTGTGTGGCATCAATTAAGGGTGACTGTAAATAGCAGTTACCTTCATCCTGCTCATCAGCACTACACTGATGAGGCCCAAAAGGCCGAAACGGTACCGTCTGTAGTTATATATATATATATATATATATATATATATATATATATATATATATATATATATATATATATATATATATATATATATATATATATATATATATATATATATATATATATATATATAATATATATATATATATATATATATATATATATATATATATATATATATATATAAATAAAGTATATGTAAAATCTAAACTTTTACAGATGCAGTAACACTGTGCTTGATGCCTAAGGCAATCATCAGAGTCGTTGATTGCCTTAGGCATGAAACGCAGTGTTACGACATCTGTAAAAGTTTAGATTTTACATATACTTTATAACTAGCTCTACAATTTTTGTATAGAGCACTCTTACTTACTCGGATTTTGTCCATGTTTTGGTCTATTCACCTAATATATATATATATATATATATATATATATATATATATATATATATATATATATATATATATATATATATATATATATATATATATATATATATATATATATATATATATATATATATATATATATATATATATATATATATATATATATATATATATATATATATATATATATATATATATATATATATATATATATATATATATATATATATATATATATATATATATATATATATATATATATATATATATATATATATATATATATATATATATATATATATATATATATATATATATATATATATATATATATATATATATATATATATATATATATATATATATATATATATATATATATATATATATATATATATATATATATATATATATATATATATATATATATATATATATATATATATATATATATATATATATATATATATATATATATATATATATATATATATATATATATATATATATATATATATATATATATATATATATATATATATATATATATATATATATAATATATATTATATATATATATATATATATATATATATATATATATATATATATATATATATATATATATATATATATATATATATATATATATATATATATATATATATATATATATATATATATATATATATATATATATATATATATATATATATATATATATATATAGACCTCTTTCATAATGGCGGCGGCCAGTCTAAATATTATTTTATATACACAGCAAAAAGTCATTTTCTTATTAAGAAAATTTTTCTTATTTCAAGAATTATTTGTCTTGAAACAAGAAAATGATTTTCTTAATAAGAAAATATTTCTTAAAATAAGAAATATTTTGTATTGCAAGAAATAAGATTTTCCAATTTCTTAAAATAAGAAAATATTATATTGAAGTAAGAAAATTATTTTCTTGAAAAGAAAAATTTTCCTTAAAGTAAGAAATATTTTCCTTTTTCTTAAACTAAGAAAATATTTTCTTGAAGAAAATGTTTCCTTAATAGGAATAAGAATAAGAATAAACCTGCAAGAATCGATTTTACTAAAAACAAGAAAATATTTTCTTAAAACAAGAAAATATTTTCTCACCAAGAATAAACCAAGAACAATTTTACTTAAAACAAGAAAATATTAGCAAAGAATTTCTTATCATGATGACACGAATACAATCAATTTTACTTGTAACAAGAAAATATTTCTTAGAGTCAATTTAAATATAATCATTACCGGTATATACACTGAAATGAAACAAGCCGTCTTAGTTGACCCGAACGAGGATTTATTTGTTGTAGACTGTTAACAAAGTCTTGCCTATAACGTTTTGAGTGTATAGTAACCATTAGAGTGAATACAACGTTGCGCGAGCGCGACGCGGAGTCGTCTTGGTGTCATTCGAGTAGCTTTATAAACCGGCAAGATATATACTGGTTCGCTCAACTTGACATTATGCTGATATTATATATAATTTCAACTTAGTTGTGTGGGCAATGTTTTTCCGAGTCAAACTCCAATTCCAACCTTGGTTGGGATTGCAGGGAAGTATAGAAAGACTGTGTACACTCTGACAAACTTAAAACATTAACATGTACCAGTACTCCATCCTAGACTCGATAGCGCAATGGTTAGAGCATCTCACTAACAAAATTACAATATTATCATGTTTTAGTTGGATAATGTAGTAATGACATAAAGTTGGTGACTTGAAAAGTGTGGTGGTATTAAATAAATTGGGAGAATGTAATGCCATGCACTGTATACAGGCACAGGTTGCGTGTATTATATAAATATTTCAGAATTTATATATATGTTCTGTAATATCATATTTTAGTTGTTATAATTATGGGTAATAACTGTATGTCAGTGACTTGGAAAAGTGTGATATTAAATAAATTGCCAGAGAATAAAATAATGCTGAGTATACAAATTAAAAAAAGAGATGTTATAGAAGTTCCATTGTATGACCTACGGTAATTGCTTCATGGAAACCCATTGGTTTTCAGCCATCTAAAACTGTACTTTATTCACATTATTAAATAAAGAAGAAAGGTGTTCTGGCTTTTCTTTAAAGTGGCAGTGTCATGAGATGCACATGCCCCAGTTTTATGATGAAACATGAAAAAGTTAGGCTAACTTTTTCAAGTTATTATTTCCAATATGGCGTCTATAGAGGGCGGAAACCATGGTGAAAGCAGAGAAACCATTCCGCCCTCTATAGAAGCCATATTGGAAATACCAACTTGAAAAAGTTGGCTTAACTTTTCAAGTTTCGTCATAAAACTGGCGCATGTGTGTCTCGTGACACTAACCTTTAAATGCAAATGAGATGTCTTGAGAGAGAATGCTAATAAAAATGGTACACTTCATTGAGCATGCCTAGTATAATAGGTATATTACTCCGGCAGTGATGGATTTACAAAAGTGTGCGCACCCCTCTGGCCTTGGCCAATGGGGGTGTAGTGAGGCTGCCAATTGCTTTGTCAAATCCAATTTTTAGGTATTAGATATCATAGCTATCATATGATTCATAGATATATGATTCATATATTAGCTATCATATTGTTCATAGGTATTAATAGGTATAAATCTGGCAGGCTTAATTGCCCCCAGCCCCACCACCAGCTTGGTCCCTGGACCCTGCTGGGGGCTGTGTCCCCAGACCCCTGCCCCAGGGGCACTCCAACCTGCCTCGGTCGTGCCCCATGCCTTAGAATCTAACTTCGCTAGCACCCCCTACCAGATAAAGCTGGATCCATCACTGTATTACTCATTTAGTTTTTCTTAGTTTATTTGTGCAGATTATGTTGCAAGGTATCTCATTTGCATCTTTCAAAAACCATGATATTTCTAGAATAATATGAGATATTGACAATGAGCGAGCATGCTATTCGTCATCATTTTGAGAGTATTTCTAAGATAAATGCAAAATTGGGATGTACGATTTTCATCTTACTGTTCCTTCAAAGAAATTGTGTTTAAAAAATGGACACATTTTAAGTAGTACTGGATAAGTTGTTTTGTGATGTTTTGTTGTCTGAATAGATTGATATAATATAACATAACATTTAATGTCTGCATGTTTGGAAAAGTAGTTAGTTTTGTTTTCCATCCAGTATGATATTAAAATATAATTAGAAAATCTTTTGTTTCTATTTACTACTAGTGGATTATGAGGATCCAGATACATGGAGTACAAAACAAGTGGGGAAAGTAGCAGAGCTGGTATTTGATAAATATTTTGTATATGTTATTGTGGAAAAAAGGATCTTATTCAAAACTGATGATAGAAATATGAAGGAAGCTACTGTGGGGTTTTTGGCATCTTTTTACCAGTTGGATTTTCACTACTGCATCCAAAGCATAGATAGGAATGAATATCCTGCAGTATTTTGTTTTCAACGATTTACAATATGCCACAAGACATTGCTGCCCCTTTTATTGGGATGCTCAAAGCATATAAACATTATAAAAGTGACATTTCGCCTATGTGACAAACAACGTATTAGTTCTCAACCTTTTATTATACTAAAAGTAAGCATGTCTTTCAAGCAAACTCAGTAGTGCAATAAAAGTGTGCAATAAGAATGGTAATAGGTGTGTTATCGTACTTCAGGAAAATACTTGTTTTAATGACAAGTGAATATTGAATTTGCTTACATACATCAAAATATAAAAAGATTGTTATATACAGAATATGAGTTCTAATGTTTTGAGTGAAGGACCTTCATCGCAGAAAACATCTCTCTGACAACTTAGGGCATTTGCTTGAAACATACCAGCTTGTATACCATATAAGCAAACTCAATGTTCACTTGTCATTAAAAATTAACATCATGAAATAAAAACCAATATTTTCCTGAAGTACCACAATATTCCTATGACCATTATTATGAATGTATTTAATTGTTAAATACTAGAGGCTAGAGCATATATAGTCACTAATATGAGAGCATCATCTTCATTTAGTGAAATACTAAATGGAATGCTGACTAAGTTTTTTAATTAAATGGTGGGGAACCATATAATAGTTTGGATATAATGTCAAAGAGCAGAACTGTTATATTGTTAAATGCTTTTTATTACAATAGGGATTTTCACTATAAGCATCATTTAATATATATTCTCTTTATAAGTGGCTGCCAATTTAATATTTTTATATGCATCTCACTAAGCCTTTTCTGCCTCGTTCCTATGTATGTTATGTGTGTATATGTATATATTATATACCATGATTCTCCCAAGAAAAAATAACATATCTTAAGAAATATTTTCTTGAAATAAGAAATATTTTCTTAAAATAAGAAAATCCTAACCTAATAATTCTTATTTTAAGATTATTCTTTTCTTAATTTAAGAAAATTATTTTCTTAATTTAAGAAATATTTTCTTAATTTAAGAAATATTTTCTTAAGAAATATTTTCTTAAGAAAATTTTCTTACCATTCTCCCAAGAAAAAATTTCTTATTTCAAGAAATATTTTCTTGAAATAAGAAATTTTTTTCTCAAAATAAGAAATTCTTTTCTCAAAATAAGAAAATCCTAACCCAATAATTCTTATTTTAAGATTATTCTTTTCTTAATTTAAGAAATATTTTCTTAAGAAAATTTTCTTAAGAAAATTTTCTTACCATTCTCCAAAGAAAAAATTTCTTATTTCGTATGTGCCACATTTGTGTGGCATCAAGCGTGACTGTAAATAGCAGTTATCTTCATCCTGCTCATCAGCAGTACACTGATGAGGCCAAAAAGGCCGAAACGGTACCGTCTGTAGTTATATATATATATATATATATATATATATATATATATATATATATATATATATATATATATATAT
>JAYKKM010000375.1:1280000-1317500 GCA_035772405.1 Chrysogorgia sp. JL179-B06
GTCACTGCCTGAAGATTCTTTTACAGATGAAACAAGTTGTAGCAGACCAGTTTTGAGGTAAGCGAAAATCTATATATATATATATATATATATATATATATATATATATATATATATATATATATAATTATATATATATATATATATATATATATATATATATATATATATATATATATATATATATATATATATATATACAGTACTGCCTAGAATTAACCTAACTGAATAGCGATTGAGTGATGAACCAGGCAGGTAACGTGATGCCACACGGAGCCGTAACGTCTATTAGTGAAGCGAGTTTAACAATAAAGCGGGTTTATTTGTTATTAATATATATCCGAGCGCTGGTGCAGTCTATGACCACTGGTCACTGCCATTGCCATTGAGGAGTTTTTTCTTTACGAGCGCTCGAACTTGCCATGCTTGCGGCTTGGCGCGGAAAAATGGAAACTTACCCGGGTATCGTATTGCCGACACTTTACACGATTAATAATATTTTTAACTTTAAAATTGAAAGGATGAAATGTTAGAACTAAAGGAATTTTATTCTTTGAAACTCGTTCCAAAGATGGTTCAAGGGCGTCTAAACGGGGGACGAGAAAAGCTTTCTGAACGGCGAGGTCTAAAAGGTTGGTAGGGTAACCACGTTGGACAAAAAAAGATCTCATTTCCATTGATTTGGCTTGAAAATATTGGTCGTCGCTACATAAGCGGCGAAGACGCAATAATTGAGAGTAAGCGATGTATTGCTTAGTGTGGTTGGGATGAGAGGATGAAAATAGAAGATAACTATGGGAGTCAGTAGGCTTGTACGAGACCGACGTTTACAGCGAATCACCATTAATCGAAATTAAAATATCAAGGAACGACACAGAGGTCTCGCTGATTTTCCACGTGAACTTCAGAGCAGAATGAAAATCATCAACAAAGTTGATGAACTGCTCTAAAAGGACACGTGAACACGACGCTGTTCCTAATCAGTCATCGATAAATGTTCCGAAAAAATCAGGCAAGGGACCCGTGTATTGTTGAAAGATCTGTTTTTCAACATAACCAACAAATAAGTTAGCATAGCAACACCACTTATTTGTTGATAATGTTCTCCATCAAACGAATAAATTGTTAAGGGTAAGCACTAGTTCTGCTAAACGGAGTAACGTGGTTGTGGAGGGTTCTAAATTAGTGCGCTGATCAAAGAAAAACTTCAGAGCTTCAAGGCCATCACAATGGGGAACGACGGTGTATAAGCACTTGACGTCCATCGTGAAAATAAATTTATCGGAACTACTGAAACGTAACTGGTCGAAAATTTGCAAGGCATGTTTAGTATCTTTGATATAAGAAGGCAACTTCTTAACCAAAGGATACATAACGTTGTCTAGAAAACTGGAAACGAGCTCGGTGGGGCAACTACAAGCGGAAACAATCGGCCTGCCAGGATTGTTAGGTTTATGGATTTTAGGTAGGAAATATATGACATGCGTTCTGGGGGTTGTTAATATAAGGTTAGATGCAGAGGCAGGCAATTCACCGGCTTGGATGAAATTCTTGATGGTAGTTTTGACGGATTTTTGGTGAGATTGAGTGGGATCGGAATTCAACTTAGTATAAAAGATGGTGTCGCTGAGTTGACGAAGAGCCTCTTGTCGATACAAGTCCGCTCTCCAGATAACTACAGCGCCACCTTTGTCCGCAGGTTTTGAACGAGTTTCAAACAATAAAATTCCTTTAGTTCTAACATTTCATCCTTTCAATTTTAAAGTTAAATATATTATTAATCGGAATTTTCACATTTTACAAAATGATCCTGAGACGTCAGCCATTTTCACCGACAACCCTTTGGTATCTTTTCGCCGTAATAAAAACATTCGTGACTCCTTAGTACATAGTGCCCTTAAACAAAATACCTCGACACCAGCGGGAACGTTTTCTTGCGACCGTTCCCGCTGTAACACATGCGCTTTTCTCAATCCCACTACAGCTATTACTGCCCCCAAATGCGACCACACAATCCGTCATGCTTTTTCATGCACGTCCACCAACATAATTTATTGCATTTCATGCGATAAATGCCCTAAAATCTACATCGGTGAAACTGGGCGACGTCTTTCAGACAGGTTTGCTGAACATCTTCGTTCCGTGAGGATCAATGATGGTGACAAACCTGTAGCCCACCATTTCAACAGCTCCAACCATTTGGTTTCAGACATGAAAGTCTGTGCCATCCTTCCCATCTCCGGTGGCAACGATAACCGCAAGCGGCAAGAGAAGCGTCTCGTTTTTAAACTTGGCACCACACATCCTCTTGGTCTTAAAAACGAACGTTTTTCTTTTTATTTAATTTCCTAATAGTTTTTTGTTATTTTAGTTTGCTTGGAACTTTTTATTATTAGCTTATGCACTTTCATTCCTTTTCAAGTCTTTGTTTCTATTATTATCGCCTAATCCCCTTGAATATTGGACCTGTCATTTATCCCACCCCCTCAGTCTGCTTATTGATCGAGTGTTAAAAATAGCAAATGATTTAACTTTTCCCATCTCATTAATTATTAGTTAGTTTATTTCCCGTGCACTTGATTGGCTACTTTCTACCTGTGACACCATTTTGGCATATATATAAGCCCTATTTATTTTATTTCATCTCGTCTTACTCTGATGAAGGGCTCCGCTCGAAACGTCAGTATCTCGTCACCAAATTCTCGGCAGTTTACCACCTTTTCAATTTGCTATATATTCAAAATACTGTCTACGCAGCACTCTACTTTATATATATATATATATATATATATACTAAGGATTTATGGTGAAGGAAAATTTCGAGTGTGGAAATATATACATTTTAAGACCAAACCGGGACCAGTTGCGAAAAATGCAACTTAGCGGCCTTCCGGTCAGGAATTGAACCCGCGACCCTGCGATGCTAGTGCAGTGCTCTGACCACTGAGCTACGGAAGCCGTTGCCGAGAGCCTAGTCACGAGTCCTGTATATAACGGTGGTAATGCCGGGATAAGATTCTGGTATATTATAGGTAATATTGGGCATTTCACTCGATTGAACAACAGGTACTAAGGATTTATGGTGAAGGAAAATTTCGAGTGTGGAAATATATACATTTTAAGACATAACCGGGACCAGTTGCGAAAAATGCAACTTAGCGGCCTTCCGGTCAGGAATTGAACCCGCGACCCTGCGATGCTAGTGCAGTGCTATGACCACTGAGCTACGGAAGCCGTTGCCGAGAGCCTAGTCACGAGTCCTGTATATAACGGTGGTAATGCCGGGATAAGATTCTGGTATATTATAGGTAATATTGGGCATTTCACTCGATTGAACAACAGGTACTAAGGATTTATGGTGAAGGAAAATTTCGAGTGTGGAAATATATACATTTTAAGACCTAACCGGGACCAGTTGCGAAAAATGCAACTTAGCGGCCTTCCGGTCAGGAATTGAACCCGCGACCCTGCGATGCTAGTGCAGTGATATATATATATATATATATATATATATATATATATATATATATATATATATATATATATATATATATATATATATATATATATATATATATATATATATATATATAGCAAAGTGAAAAGGTGGTAAACTGCCAAGAATTTAGTGACGAGATACTGACGTTTCGAGCGGAGACCTTCATCAGAGTAAGACGAGATGAAATAAAATAAATAGGGTTTATATATATGCCAAAAGGGTGTCACAGGTAGAAAGTAGCCAATCAAATGCATGGGAAATAAAATAACTAATAATTAATGAGATGGGAAAAGTTAAATCATTAGCTATTTTTACAGTCGATCAATAAGTTCTATTGTTGATCAGTTGTTATAGTACATGTTGAGTCATATTTGTTAGCTACTAGCTTGACGTCTCCTAACTCTTTCAAGTCGTCGGTAATCATTTTAAAGGTGTGATACCCAGGGCTAAAAACGTGGTCACTACTGTTATAGCTTATTTTGTCGTTAACACCTCAGGTTACGTTAACGTAGTCCCAAAAGATGGTCGCCTTTTTCACTAGTAAGCAAGGGTCTGAGTTAGTTGCTAGAATTGACTCTTGTAAGTTTATAGTTTTAGTTGAGCAACTAATCAACGCTGACACTCTGATCATATAATGTACTGTATGTTATGATGGACGAGTTTAGAAGAGAGTATCCTTATGCTGATGAGAGTAGAATGATGTTTTCTTGACGTTGACGACAACATGCACAAACACATATTCTTTTTGACGAAAACTAACAGTGGTGATATTAGTTTAGACTCGAATAGGTTTAAGAGTAACTCGGAGTACACTAAGTATCTAACGATAAACAAACCAGTAGACATTGATGTGTTGATCAGACGCTACTACGGGGATAACTATGACAAAGCGACTAAGAACCCCAGAGACGCTATCAAGAAGGCCATGTCGGACTTCATAAAAAAGTATCCTTACGCCACACTGGCCAAGTTTTGTTTCGAGCCTATCCAAACAAGACAAGGTGACGTGACAAGGGTCGATATCTACTTCGTCAACAACGATATACTATCGACTAATATTACCAACACTATATTTAAAAATGACAAGAGTATGTGGAAGTGGCTGCACAATAGCAAGTTCCCAATAATATGGCTCTCTGGTGGAACTATCCAACTACTATCAAAAGGTCGCAAGAACCACTGGGGACTTTGGGATGGTTACCCAACGGAAAATGTGCTGAACTATCCGGTGAATAACTTTAGAATCTTTGTTAATCAAAATAACTACTTTCTCTCAAAGCTACCAATCTTACAAATCATCACATCAAAGGTAAAGTCAAAGTGGGACGACAATGAGAGATACTATAGGGTTGTGTTTGCAACATATTGTGCAAGTTTCTGTTGTGGAGTGTCGTTGCAACACTTGTCACACTCACAAGAAGTCCACCCTGTTATCACAAGTGTAATGAGGTTCCATCTATATTTACCATTAGAAGGCTTCTCAGAAGGATGGAAGGTGGTGAGAGTATGGGATCGATAAGTAGAGAGTTCGATGCTGGAGAATTGTACGGTAAGACATGAGACAAGATTCCCAGAAAACACCACTACCATGGTAAGGTCCTTGCTGATGGTACAATAGGTGAGGAGAGAATCTTCACGATCAACGACGTTAAGAACGACTATAAACGATACGTTCCTCTGGTGTCGAATGGTTTTACCAACATTGGGCGACAACAGGGGCGGATTTAGGGTACGTCAAACACGGCAAGCGACGTACACTAAACTTCGAGACTAATTTATTCATGAATTAATTAGTTTGAATTTTCAAAAAAAACTTCTAAAAATGTTTTAAAAATTTGAAAAATAAATATTCAAACTTTTAAAAATTTTGCCCGTAATTAGCGCGCTAAAAAAAATAATTTTCGGCTGAGAAGACTTCGTCTACTTCATGTAGTCTGAACGAAACTGTTCATATGATAGGGTTATTGAGGGACCTCCTTTCTTCCATTTACAATTGAGGATAATTCGAGTACGGCAAAATGGCCGATGTACGGCAAAATGGCCGCAAACACGAGCACTGATTGGTCAAAAGCAGTAAAAAATGGCCAGTGTACGTCGGAAGTAAATGCAGTGTACGTCGGAAGTGAGAAAAAGTATAACTCGGCTGTCTTAGTCAGCAGTAAATTAACTCGAATTCAAACTTCGGCTTGAGACTGGGCCGAACTTGTAGAGAACGCTCTACAGAATGAAAACGTTGATCTGTTGTGATTTGACAAAGAAACTACAATCGTGCGATTTTCTTGTGGGTCAAGAGTTTTCTGAGCAGATTGGTAAGACATTGCATCGGGATATTGACGCGGAGACATATATTCCTCAGCATGCGAAATCTGGTTCTGGAAAGAAACGTTGTATTGCTTTAAAGTGAGTGGAAACTATCTTAGCTTTAGTAGTTTAGTTCCTAAAACTTGTGTAACCTTGAAAAGCGTAAATTATTTAAATTAGATAAGATAGGTGACGTATATGTTCGACTATAGAGTATTTATGAATAATACATCATATAATTTAAATTGAGACAATGAGATGTGTTTAGCCAACCATCGTCAATGTTTACTTCAATAATCTGATCAACAGCGTTAAATATTGAATTCCAATACCTCTTCTCGAACAGTCTACTGTTTATTTTTTCTTTAATATTCGATTGGTTTGGATTGTGTTTTGACTTTGTATCTGGCTTTTAAATATAGATCTCCTAGTATAGATTCTGGCTGTTCTGCGAATCAGCTTGTTAAAAAAGAAGCTATTTTAAACTGTTGTGATAACACATGATCTAGTTTCTTAATCTTATGTATTCTTGGTTTGGCTTCTGTTACAAACGGAAATATTTTTTGTTATTACCCTGACTGTGGGGAACAGAAATTTAAATTACTTTTTAATTGTAAAGTAGAACCGTGTCCACCTTTGAGAGGTACAGGTATGTCAGATGTACATATCCTATTTTGTTTTCAAGGCATTGTTGAATCAGGTAACGTATTTCAACCAAATCATTTTGTCCCTCATGTTTTATGCTGAGCCAACAGGAGGAGAAAAAAGGATGTTTCACAAAAAATCTCCTCCAACCTGTCAAAGTCTAAAAAAATTCCAGTGGAAATTTGGTTCAATCTAAAATGTATTTTCCTTTTATAACTACACCAGACCCCAAACCTTGCCATACTATCAAACACACCAATTGCTTTTGTTCCATCGTCAGAATTAAGTGGCAAAACAGCTGCTCCTTCTGGCACTTCTGCAACCAACTCACCATCCACAAATTCAACTATCACTACCAGCACTTCCCAAAATAAATTTTATTCATGAGTATGATATTGCTACTTATAGAGAGAAAGCCAAAGGTACGACCGATTTGGAAATTGATGTTCTAAATTCTAATAAAAATGTGTTCAATTATAAAACATCCTACATGGTCTATTTTTCTCTTCTCAAAACTCTTTTTCTTTAGGCGAGTAACTGGCACCTCAAAACCAGACAGCTCGGGGTAGATAAGGGGTAGAATAAAGTAATAGATAGTTAATATGACCAGGATGATGTAGAGAGTGAGCTCTCTCTATGTCCATGAAATGTCCTACATGGTCTATTTTTCTCTTCTCATAACTCTTTCTCTTTAGGCGAGTATCTGGCGCCTCAAAACCAGACAGCTCAGGGTAGATAAGGGGTAAACTATTTGGTAGTTATATTATATACATACATCAAGTGTCTTTCAGCTTGATAAGTTAAAGGAAAACTAATTAGCTACTCAAGCTTTTGCAAACTCAGAATTAATATGACCAAGATGATGTGAGGCCACAGTGAGTGTGAGCTCCTCTCAGTCGGTACCCATGAAATGTCTTATATGGTCTATTTACTTTATTTCTTCTAATCAGAGAAGGAATTTGGCAGCTAAGGCTAGGTGTGGAGCCTTGGCTGTCCATGTCTGTCCATGTCTTGGCTGTCCATGTCTTGGCTGTCCATGTCTTGGCTGTCCATGTCTAGGCATGATGATAAGCTCTGACAGAGCGAAACAGTCCAAAACAAGCTCTCCAATAACGATTGAAAAAAATGCAAAAGCATTTTTTTTTTTAAATAAATCGCAAAATGTGGCCATAAAAACGCAAATTAGCACTAAGATTTTTCTAAAAAAATCTTGTCAGAATGCAGGAAATGCCATTTCAGAGAGCCAAATTTTAAAAAATTTCCGGGGGGGCATACCCCCGCACCCCCCTAGATTGCGCAACTTCCGTGTTTTGACGTACACTAAAAAATTCCTAGATCCGCCCCTGGGCGACAATACCTAAATCAGTCTATAGAAGCATTTGTTTACTCCGCACTTGGTGCACAAGCTAGAACACGTGTGTCAGTCGTTGGTGGTTCCGCAGGTAGTCTAGAGATTCAACAAGAATTTCGCAAGTTGACGGAGGATAGCGTTATAAACTATGACGTGTCAACGTGGATTCTCAACATGAACAAGTCGATTAGAGACACTAACGTTGTCCAAAATCTCGCACTATCACCGTCTACATGGTTAATGCCAAGTAACGTGGTAATCCTCAAGAACAAAATCGCTGGGTACAACAACCTGCTAAAGACTGCTACACAGAGTATGAAGTTTGGAATAAATAGTGGGTTAAACTACGCACCAACGATGGAGGCCAAGAAAGTTCACCACTTGATAAACCACCAAAGGTGACACATCGTATGGCAACACCAAATGTGGCACACCAAGAACATCTGGAGGTGACACCAGATAGTCACGCGACAGAGTTGGGGCTAATTCTAGGGGTTTCGGCTGTGTCTAGCTATCTAATAAGGAAATATGTGTTATAGCATAATGAGTCTAAGTTATGGATTTGAGGACAGAGACTACGAGAGCGACAAAATATTAAGAAGAGCGAAGAGACATCTAGACAATGACCCTAAATTAAGCGTAAGCGGTGGGAGGATGTCTAGCAGATCCAGTCGATGATTTGGATGCTATTAGTAAAAAAGTGTTGGAGTCCGTGTATTTGTCGCAATACTTTAAAGTGCAGTCCTATAACGTTCTATTCGATTTTAACACCACAAAGCACACCGCAAACACGGATATGGCACAGTTTTACCACAGTGGGACAAATAAATTGAAAGCCATTGGAAACACACCAGTGCAAAGTGTTCAATCCTATGGTCCTATTATTGGTACTGACAGTGGTCATAGCTTCCTATCCCCTACAATAACCCAACATCAACTTGAGGTTGGAATGCACTTTAACTGTCCACGTATGCAGTACTGTGACATATCCGTTTTTGTGGTAGCGAGGTTAGCCAAGAGGGTGCCTACGAAAGGTTGGGAGGCGATTGTCTCAAACGACGATATGATGGGTCGTGGGATAAGTTCATAGGATACAAAGGTGGTACAACTGATAAGTTATCGTATGGTGGTGGCCTCCCAGCAAAGGAGTATATATGTACAATCCCAAATAATATCGACACCATTAAGAGGCATATGATATCAATGCATTGGCAGATGGATAACTCACATGTTAGGGTCAACAGCATAAGGTCAACAGACTCAGACTTCACAGCTAACTATAACGAGATAGGATATCCTTATGGAACAATATTTGCGATACATCGACCAAAAGCGCCACTCGCACCCTACGCGTACCCGTCTCTGATAGAGTTCTACGGTATGAAGATCGTCTCTGGGTATATGACAAACCGAGACGCGCTAATAGTTGGTGGGAAAATGATGGAGGAATATAATATAAAGTAAATTATAGGACAATGAAGAAATCAGTTGTTGACTTTGACCACATATCAAAGGATATGACAGAGGAAGAGATACTAGAACTCAAACGGTTATACGCGTGCTACCATAAACTAGAAGCCTGTTACAAATGGAAATATAAAAGGTCGAAGAAAATTAAACTATCGTTAAGCATGGCTAGTATAGGGTTAACGATAGTAGGGATTGTAGCTGGATCGGTAACCGCTAATCCTATAATCCTGGCTTGTATTAGTGGTCCTGGTGTGATCGTTCAAGGCTGACTAAATCCAATCTGGCAAACATAGTGGAACATTGCAAGTTCGCACACACTAGCTACAAAAAGATATTGACACAACTAAGATCATATCTGAGAGGTCTTCCTTATGAGAAGTCGATGTTTCTATCAGATGTTAAATTATTGGACGATATTGTGACTGACTTATGCCCACCAATTAATGGGATGGCGAAAAAGTATAATAAAATATATGAGAGAGCCGGAGTCTCAAAACAGGACATCGACCAGAGTCACTTATAATACTACACACAGTATATTATATATGACGAGCCTTGTCAAAAAATTCAGTTTTGAGAATAAATCAGTCACGACTATCAAGGATGGAGACAATATCTGGTTTTGTGGAAGAGACGTGGCAAAAGCTCTAGGGTACGAAAATACTAAATGGGCTATTAGGACCTACGTCGACGACGAATACAAGGTAAAACAAGAGGTGTTTAAAGGGGGGTCGGAATCAGACCCCCCTTTAAACTCACAACCTCATACGGTATACTTATCAGAACCAGGAGTCTACGCTCTAGTATTTTCGTCAAAATTAAAGTCAGCCAAGAAGTTTCTAAAATGGGTATTCACAGAAGTCCTACCATCTATTAGAAAGACAGGTCAGTATACACAACATAACCAACTATCAATCATGAACGAGACAGATTTACACTACGACGTTGGGAAATACATTAGAGAGTACCATCCAATAATAACCATTCCAGGACTCGGTGAATACCAAGACACAACAACTAGAAGAAAAGATGGGTGGAACAAGGGGTATGTGGGTGGGCAACCAGATTTGATTGTCCCACAATTACACAAGATATATACTGGGTTTTCCATAGAATTCAAAACGCCGAAAGGTGATGGGACTATTAGATCTAACCAGACAAAGGTACTAAAGAGACTAAGATCGCAAGGGTACAACACACTACTATCCTCACACCAACACGAGATAATACACTTCGTAGAGACATATATGAGAGACATCAGAGTTCTGTGTGAGTGCTGCAACAGGAGATTCAAGAGTGAAACCACACTGTCTAATCGCCAAAGATACTTTCATCGAATAATATATCTATGAGATAACTGTGAGATGATCTGTGAGATAACTGTGAGACGATCTGTAACAAGACACCACGTATAATATAAATGACTGACAGTAGCGAGGGCGCACCTATCATAACGTCAATGGGAAAGACCAAAGACCCCAAGAGAGTAGAGGCAGGCAAACGTTTGGCCGCTATTTCTAAAGCGGTAAAAGAGAGGAAGATGAGAGAGAGAGTGATAAGTGAGAGAGAGGACGACAGTTTTAACTATGGGTACGTCATAGGTACTGTAGGAGTGGTTGCAGCTGCCGGCTCACTGTATTATGCGATGAAGCAAGACAAACAAACGGTGACTGTTAATGAGGAGTCTAATAATGTTATTATAAAAAAGGAACCACCACGTACCCTCGACAGCTTCGATTAATAAAACATATTGTATAGTATATGACATCGCCAATAGACAGGAAAGAACTGATGAACGAGCTATATGATGCAGCCCTTGTGACTGCTGGAGCTGTAGCCGTGTCCATGGCATCAAAGAAAGTGCTAAAAGAACCTCTAGGCACTCCCGAGTCAGTGAAGGGTACTATAAAGCTAGCTACTGCTGTAGGCACTTCAACGCTACTCGTTAAGTGGGCGAAGAGTAAGAAATACCTACCTGTGGACCCATTCTCAAAATAATCTAACGTAATACATAATGGCTAGCGTGGTAGCAGGTGGGTTGTTCAATGCTATAGCATTCGCAGGAGCTGGATTTCTATTCAGTAAGCTAAACCATACCGGCTACGAGACAGAGATAAAGAAACACAACAAAGCACTGGAAAGTCTTGCGAGAGCGAAAGAAAAGTTCTACGAGAATGAGATTCGTCAGAGAGACAAAATTCAGGAGCTAAGAGAACAACTGTCAGATGCTAATGCAGACATAAACGACACAAACCACGCTCTAGACCAACTAAGACAAGTACTGACGATACAGTATGATGGGAAGACGTTTAGTAAAGAGCCTGATTTATCAGACTATTACAAACCCTCATACGAGATGAAAGAATACCAAATGATATTAGTTGGAGCTGTCGGGTTACCCATTGGGTACTTGGTGTATAGAGTGATCTAAACATAACTATATATATAGTACTATAGTTATGAGTGCTAAAACTTTGAAGGAGATAGCGATGGCAGCAGACGAGAAGCTTAAACACAACGTACTAGAGACAAAGATACATAATATATTGGAGACACTTTTTGGGAACCAGAAGAAACACAACGAAGCATTGCTGATACTCTGCGAGAATCTTATTAGCCAGGTAAATAAGACCGAAGAGTTGAGACTACTATTGTCAGACACTCAAGATCGATTGAGACAGATCACGACGACACAGCACAATAGGAAGACATTTAGTAAATATTCCGAGTTATCTAACTACTACGCTGAATAAACCCATTCGGTACCTAATTTACAAAACGACCTAAAGACACGAGTATACAGTGACTTAAATGGACGAACAACGTCTAATGACAGCGATCCTTGACGGATTCACGGTAGACGAGTTCCTAAACTACGCCAAACAAAAAGACCCAACACCAAAAAAGTGGGATGACACCACATACTGTCATAAGTGTAGTAACCATAGAATCCAAATCGAAAACGGTGTGTTTTGTTGTAACAAGTGTGGGGAGGCCACATATGGGTACGTAAATAACTTCATACCAGCTATAGCAAATGGTTAGAGAAAATGCTAACTAGTAAGAGACTAGTTAGTGAGGATAGCGTACCACTAGTAGTCATCGACTTTATAGAAATAGTAAGGTCTCTAAAAAAGAACAAACTGATTGCTAAGAACTTAACATATCGAAATATGTCTTCTACGTCATAAGAATATCCTCTAGAAGAGGTATAAAACTGAGAGGCAGGGTTAATGACCTCAAACCTGGCAAGATCAAGGAACGATTCGAACGTAACCTATATAACGTAGTATACGAGGATCTAGGTTGGGACAAATGCGAAGGTGACGTGTACCACAACGAGTGGATCAGAAAAAGTTTAAATAAATAAAACATACGGCATTATATAATGGGAAGACCTAGAATTTACCAAACAAAGGAAGAAGCTACAAGGGCCGCCAGAGCACAAGCCAAAGTGTGGACGAACACACACAAATGGGTATGTGGAACATGTGACAGGTCATACTACGTGACCTTCAAACAGAGACACCTAAGGACCAAAAAACATTTGAGAAATTTGGAAGCGTGATTACATTGTAAAACGACTCGTTTTAAAAATGGTCTAAAGAAATGAAACATATCCTATATTATATAGCAACATGCATTTCTTAAGAAAGTTATCAGAAAAATACTTCGCCGAAGCTAAGCAGTTAGGATACAAGTGGATAGACCTTTTAAGAGTAGCGTCAAGACAGACAGTTGTTGACGCTATCAAAAGGAACCGACGAAGGAACAGACGACGGAACGAACTGACGAACAGACTAACGAACAGACTAAAGAACATAAATTTGTTCGACAGAGAGCGACAAGCACGCATTGATAGGAACACGCTCCCTACAGTCACACAAAGGCGAAAAGCATTCAAAGGATACACTAGATCATACAACATTGAAGTGGTTGACAATAAGGATCCATTATCACAACTCAACAAGACCAGAAAAACTTTAGACCAAACTCTAAAAAAAGAGTTAGAACAACTAAAAGGTATAAAATACACTGAGACACTAAAAGTGACTCTAGAGAAACAATTAGATAGAGATAGAACGACGTTTAAAACCGCGTTCTTCAAAGTGCCACTAAAACAGTCACTAATAGTAACGACATATATAAAACCACAAGACAGTCAAGCGAAGAGATAGTAAATCGTATAGCTGTGTATATCAGTTATCAGAAGGGTCTGGGTGGACTATAGACAATATAGACAACCATTATATAAACGTTGTAGTGTACGAACCTCTAAAAGGATCCAGCTATATCGAACTACCGTTGGAATTGAGGAACTCATTGAAGGGTCTAATCAACATAAATAATAGTGACGACAAGTGTTTCATGTGGTGTCACATACTACACAAGAACCCAGTACACGAGCACCCAGAGAGAGTGTCGAAACATAAGAAAAACATTAACACTGTAGACCATGAGGGAGTCGACTTCCCAGTGTCAGTTAAACAATACAATAAAATAGAGAAACTTAACAACACAAACATCAACGCATTTGGGTATGAGGACAAACAACCATTCCCCATCTACGTGTCCAAGGAGAGCAACGAGGACCATATGGATCTACTGCTAATAACAAAAGACGAGAAACAACACTACGTATACATTAAGGACTTTAATAGGTTTATGTATAACCAAACTAAACACGAGCATAAAAAGAACTTCTGCAGGTACTGTCTACAATGCTTTCGTACAGTCGACATACTAAAGAACCACAAAGAGAACTGTATAGTGATTAACGGAAAGCAAGCAATTAAGATGCCAGAAAAAGGAGACAATACTCTAGAGTACAAAAATTTTCACAAACAATTAGAAGTACCATTCCTTATATATGCAGATTTCGAGGCTATCACAGAGAAGATAGACACAGTGACACCGTCTACAGACAAGTCATACACGAACGCATACCAGAAACACACAGACTGTGGATATGGATACAAGGTAGTCTGCTGCTATGACAACGAGTACAGCAAGCCTGTAGAGATGTTCCGCGGTAAGAACGCAGTCAGAAAATTTTTGAAGAAGATGCTAGAAGAAGTCAAATACCGCAAAAAGATAAAGAAGGAACACTTTAATAAGGACATGATCATGACTTCCGCTGACAAGGTTAACTTTAAGAAGGCTACTAGATGTCACATCTGTGACAAGGAGTACGTAAGTGGAGATGTAAGAGTTAGAGACCATTGCCACGTCACTAGTAAATACAGAGGTTCAGCACATCAGCTATGCAACAGGAACTACAGACTGACTGATAAGATACCCGTCTTCTTCCACAATCGAGGCTACGATAGTCACTTCATAATGCAAGAGATAGGGAAGTTTGGACAGAACATCAACGTTATACCCAACAATATGGAAAAGTACATGGTCTTTATGTTAGGTAAATATCTAGTATTTCTAGATAGTTTCCAATTCATGAGCTCTAGCTTAGACAGCCTAGTTAACAACCTAACAAAAGACTGTTTCATACGGTGGCCCACAAGGGTCACCTCTTCTCCGTACAAACACGTAGCTTCTCCGTATAAATTGAGCTTCTCCGTGGGAATACGCACATGTTCCACGGAAACAGACGCTTTCTCCACAAAAACAGACGCCTTACCCGTAGAAATAGACCCCTTCTCCGCGGAAACAGACCCCTTCTCCGGTGAAACAGATGCCTTCTCCATAGAAACAGACGCCTTCTCCGGTGAAATAGACACCTTCTCCGTAGAAACAGACGTCTTCTCCGTAGAAACAGACACCTTCTCGGTAGAAACGGACGCCTTCTCCATAAAAATTTAAAAAACTCCCCCCGGAATCACCCCCTGAATTTTGTTATTGTCGTGATCCGGGGGGTAAATAACCCAAACAACCGTCTGCTATCTGCAGCTCTGCTTGCAAATATTTGAAGAATTCGAGTGGAATGTCAGAGCTGTATAGGCATCAGAAATTGCGGAACGTATTTCTAGTTTAAATATGGCTACGGAGAACCAATATTGTGGCAACTGTCAAAGTGCGCTTCTGGAGAACTGTAACTTTTCATTGTTGTGGCAATAGATATACCAGGCGGAAAACGTAATTTAAAGATAAATATTAGAGCCCAGAAAATGACTTTGAGACAAGACATAATAAAAGAGTTTATTATTTTCGTTGCTTGTAGCGCAACATCATCATATATTATAACATCATTATATATATTATATAACACGTATCTCAGAGCATATGGGGGTTTCGCCTTTGACTGGAAAGAAGCGCCCTAAAGTAGTCTGTGTCAGCCATGTCAGCTGTTCTCGCTCATAACAACACATCCTGACCAAACATCCTGTCTCTTCTTCTGATTTTAAAATACTCGCCTCATCAACTTCAAAATTTGTACTCTTACTAAAGGGAAGTCTTTCTAAGCTTACCACTTTCCTTATTCTAACTATTGACTAATCCTTGTAATCTTCACTAAACATTTTAACAAATTTGTTATCCTACTTTGACCGTTTGTAACTAACACTAAAATTCTAATGATTCTAACACTAGCAGCAATTAAATCTCTTTTATTATGTCTTGTCAGTTGTCTGAAAGTCATTTGCTGGGCTCTAATATTTACCTTTAAACTGTAACTTTTGTCATAATTGCGGGAATAACATTGCCGATAAAGCATCTTTGTCATCATGTGGATATGGTTAATTTGTCTGTAAAAATATTTTCTAAAGAATATTTCAGTGACATTGTTTCAAATTTATTCCTTCTGAAGATAAGTATATTGATCTTTAATACGGTGAAATACATAACGTCGGAAATTAAATCATGGTGCCAATCAGCCAATGTTATAACCTTCATTGTTTTCCCCCCGTATCCCAAGAATGAAAACAATCAGGGGGTAATTCCGGGGGGAGTTTTTTTAATTTTTATGGAGAAGGTGTCTATTTCTACGGAGAAGGGGTCTGTTTCTACCGAGAAGGCGTCTGTTTCACCAGAGAAGGCGTCTGTTTCATCAGAGAAGGCGTCTGTTTCTACAGAGAAGGCGTCTGTTTCACCAGAGAAGGCGTCTGTTTCTACGGAGAAGGTATCTATTTTGCCGGAGAAGGCATCTGTTTCCGCGGAGAAGGGGTCTATTTCCCCGGAGAAGGCATCTGTTTTTGTGGAGAAAGCGTCTGTTTCCGCGGAACATGTGCGTATTCCCACGGAGAAGCTCGATTTCTACGGAGAAGCTACGTGTTTGTACGGAGAAGAGGTGACCCTTGTGGGCCACGGTAGTTTCAAGTATACTTCCGAAGTATTCCAAGGTAAGGAGCTAGAACTAGTGTCGAGAAAGGGTGTATACCCATACGATTATATGGATAGTTTCGATAAGTTTAGCGACGAAAGTCTACCATCAAAGACTATAAGTTCTATAGTGTGCTAAACGACGAGAACATATCGGAGGAAGACTACGAACACGTGCAAAACGTGTGGAACACCTTCGACATGAAGAGTATGGGTGACTATCACGACCTATACCTAAATTCTGACGTATTACTGCTATCCGACGTATTCGAGAACTTTAGAAGAACATGTAAACAGTACTACCAACTAGACCCTTTTCATTACTTCACATCACCTGGACTATCGTGGGACGCCGCACTAAAGATGACGAACATAAAACTAGAGTTGATGACTGATATAGACATGTTCCAGTTTATCGAGAAAGGAATGCGTGGAGGTGTGTCGTATATAGCGAATAGATATGGTGAAGCCAACAATAAATACATGAATAATTACGACGACAAGAAACCTACAAAGTATATCACATACTTAGACGCTAACAACCTATACGGTTGGGCGATGAGTCAATACCTACCTAATGGTGGATTCAAATGGATCAGTAACACACATCTATCCAAATATAAAGACGACTCTAAAAAAGGACTGATACTAGAGGTCGATCTGGAATACCCTAAAGAGCTGCACGACCTCCACAACGACTATCCATTAGCTCCAGAGAAGGTGAGAGTGCACGACAACATGTTATCAAACTATTGTAAGAAGATACAAAAGAAATTTAACATATCCATAGGAGAGGTAATGAAGCTAGTACCTAATCTAAACGACAAAGAGAAATATGTCATACACTATAGAAATCTACAACTATATAAGAAACTAGGAATAAAAGTCAAAAGAGTACATAGAATACTACAATTCAACCAGTCGCCATGGTTAAGACAATAGTAGTATAGCAAGTAGGGCTGCGAGCCCAATCGACTTCAAACGTGAATATAAACACCAAAACGTCACCAAATTTGCCAAATCGCGATTCGACAAATTTGACGACGTTTTGGTATTTATATTTACGATTAACATCGAATAAGCTCGCAGCCCTACTTGCTATACTACTACAACGATCGTTAGTCAATCTAGACACCCTTCGCACATTTTCTACTAAATTGATGTCAAACACACGCGAGACTAGCGAAACAATACCAAATTTATACTAAATCACGACTCTCGCTAAATTTGACACCATTTCAGCCACATTTAAAAAATAGAGAGCGTCGTTTCAAAATTCTCACAAATTTATGTCAAATTACATTTAGGAAAAAATAGAAAGTGTCATTTCAACATTTTCGCGTGTTAAAAAAAAAAAATGTGGTACGAGCTCACTCTCACATATTAAAAAATAGAAAGTGTTATTTCAACATTTTCACAAATTTGTCGAATCACATTTAAAAAATAATCGTTTCAACATTTTCACAAATTTGTCAAATCACATTTAAAAAATAGTCGTTTCAACATTTTCATAAATTTGTCAAATCACATTTAAAAAATAGTCGTTTCAACATTTTTACAAATTTATGTGTCGTAAAAGTGTCTCACGCGTGATAAAATTGCCACCTGTTATGCAAATTAGATTATTGCCACCTGTTAATAATAGATTAGTCCGTTTGTTCACTATTTTCAGCGTTTGTCGCACTTCTAAAATGGTGATCGTACACATATTTTGACGTTGTGACTCCCCCCGACAACAAACCCAAGAAAGGCACGTACGGCGTCACAATCGCAACAATGCTCTCAACGTCTTTCTTTAGTAACGGGTCTTTTTGCAGCTCGTCGTTTAGTTCGTCAGGGTTCTCAATAGCGTTCAACCCATCTAGTAAGCTGGTGAATTTGCTGATTAACAAGTCGGTGAGAAAAGCGTTTGCAATTTCCATTCTTTTCAACTCATATTGGCGCCATATCTTGTCGATAACCTTTGCGGACGCTTTTTTAATATACGCCTCAGATTGGCTCACCACACCATCGCCAGACAGTCTAATAAGCTCAGCTCTCCTAACGTCAGTGTTGTCTTCCACAGTCGAAGTATCATCAGTGTCCTCAACTAATTCCTCAATCGTAGGATTTTCTTCACTTTTGCGTTTTACCATCGCACTATTACTTATGCCCATATTTTATTGCGGAATAACAACTTCATGACTGTATGGATAGCGCAGTGAGATTTCAAGTCTAGCGTACTTGTTATTTTTTAGTGCGGTCACAATCGCCGACGATTTTTCTTTGCTAACGTTTCCAAGGTAGTCGTCGATAACGACCTTCATATCACTTCTGCTCGGACAGTAAAAGCAAATGAGCTTACTAATGTTTTCTCTATACGGTTTTGCGATCGACGTCAGTTGTTGTGTGATGACAATAACGCTCAACATAAAATGTCGCGCACTAAAAGCTAAGTTGACCAACTGACTAGTCCTATTCTTGACGTCCTGCCCACTCGCGCAGTCGTCCAACACAATCAGAGTGTTAGTGCCTTTAAAAGTGTTTGTTACGTGCTTGAGAACAGCGTCGACACTGTCTTGCGCGCAGTTTATCGCTAACACGTCGGGGTCGCGCACATATTTCCAATCTTGGTACGCTTTGTTCCACTCGAAAGTAGGACAAATCAACACGATGTAGTCAAATTTACTAAAGTACTCAGATTCCAATGTTTCCAGCAAATAATGCGTCTTACCACAAGCTGTCATACCAACAATTAACATATTAAACGGAGTCTCCATTAACTCACGTTTGATTTAATACTGGATTGATTGCAACCCATTGTTCATAAAGTTGACCAACCCATCACTTATCACAAACACCCTGCACATGACATTTGCAGTCGTCGCTTTCTTAGTGATCTCAAGAAGCACACCGGATTGTGTGTTTACAATGTTCTTGCCAGTGGCGACGTTGTAATTATCTTGAACGCTCCTCAAGTCGATGACCAACGCAAAGCCATCTTTATAGAACTTCTGCATGGTCATGAACTGAGCGTGTTCTTCACCCAACCCAAACAATCGTTTCGCTTCTGCATAGAACTTCGACTTTGGGATGCCTTGTGAGTACACGCTATTCGGCACACCTTCAATTGTGACTCTAACACTCTCAATATTTGGGTAAAGAAACTCCTCACTGTCTGTTCGCACCTTATTTGTGAATAGCAACACAATCGCCTTCATGCTTTTTCTTGGAAGATTAACATTTTCATTCACGATGGTTGTACCTTTGTCCCATTCAGTGGTTTTCATCAATGTAACGTGCTCATACGACAAACTACGACCACTTGCATAGCCCGACGCTATTTCATCAGCAAGCTCCTGGTTATCAATCGTCTCATACTCAAGCTCGAGGTTCTCCAGAGTGTATCCGCCCACAGCGCTACCGGATTGCGCCACCATGATGTCTGTGGCCTTCGGAAGTGTGATCACATACTGCAAATTGTTATTCATGCTAAAAGGAGCTTACAACCCGTGGTCATTCATGATTTTACCAAGCTTTATCCGCTGTTTCGTTCCAATCACACCAAACATCAACGCGTCACTAACTTTAGCGACGTTCCCACTTGTCGCACCACTGTCATCCTTAGAAATTAGCTTTCTCAAGTTCTCACCACCAATACCATAATCAATCATTTGGTCTCGCGCAGTAACGCTTTCCCAAAGGTCGCGATAAACACCAGTGTAATTTTCCCCATTGTTGTCATACACAGTCTCCCCAGCTAGTCTCACAACAAGTTTCTCAACCAACAACTTGCTCACATTGTTCAAGAACCAGCTTTTGGCGTTCGCATTCTTAAAGTCGAACACTAAACCTAACGATCCAGGTACCAAACAGCTGCTAACCTTGAGCTTTGGTATATCAATGTAAAGTTCCTCACCAGGACTGACCTTATTAGGGTTCAACGTGATCACATGCTGCGTTCTCACCCCTTTTATGACACCCATGGTCGCTCGTCTAAAACCGGGGCTCAACTCCGCTGACGTGACGTTCATATACTTTACATATGTTTTATCGCTACCGTTTTAGCTTGTAATAATCATACGCAAACCACGAAAGTACCACCGCGAGTACCCACATATTTTGAGCCAACCATGCGAGACCCTTCGCACCCAACGTCAACGCGTTGTAAACTAAATTAGCCAATCCAACAGCCCATGGACCCATCTTCGTTATCGCGTTCTTAACAGCTTGTGCAAATGACCTCGTAGCCATAGCGCCTTTCATAACAGCAGACCTCCCAGCGATAATAATTGTTGTTATAATCCCAGCCACTGAAATTGATACAGCGCTCAACCCAACCATATTTTCTTTAGCCCATTCCTTGAATCTCTGAAACCTGTCAATGTCGACTTTTTGTTGCTCTCCAACTTCTTCAATCTTGCGCTGTTCTAGGGTTCTATCTCTGGCCTGCTCGAGTCCTCCCACTCTTTTAAACAAACTGGTGTACTCTCGCTCTTCATCACTCGTGAGACCACTTTGGTTAGCTTTTCTATTAATCTCCGCCAATCTCTCGTTCGATTCGTCTATCGTTTTTTGAAAGTGGTCTGCTTGTATTTGCAACGCACCAGTGCCGTCCACTCTTGACTCACGCGACATACTCTCACTTGGATTAAGCACACCACTCAGCTCACGGTTCTCGCTTGGTGTTAGCCCAGGTATGTCGTCGTGGTCCACTCTTGTCTCAATTACTGGGAAGTCGTCTGAGGTCACTTTTGTTGTGGCGACTGTTGTTTCTGCATTCTCAGGGATTTGATTAACTAATTTTTTGAACTGCTCAATCGCATTTTTACTACTAGCGTCTTTACTGTAGATCAAACCTTTTCCCCTAGATTTTAGAATTCGTTTGGGGCTTCCATATTTACCATCTTTGTTTATCGGTTTGAAAAGAATGGCCCCCGAGTCCGTGACCTGCGACCTGTTGACTATTTCCCTCGACGTGTCATCACGACCGAGTTTTTTTTTATACAACTCATGTATTTTCTTATTTATTAGCTTGACTCTTTTCACGTTGTTTTCTGATAGCTCTTTGTTGGACGCTTTTAGCTCACCCAGTCTTCTCTTAATTTCCTCCTCCTCTTCAAAAGCTATACTGAAACTTACGTCATCGACGTCACCATATAACCCCTGTTCAACAAACTCCACCGCTGGGACTTCTGTGTTGGTTCCCCTTATTGTCACCGTTTTACCATCATCAGCATCGACAAACGGCGTCTCTTTTTGTCTACCCCGCCTCGCGTCTAGCTCACTCCTTATCTTTTTCGCATGGTCTTGATAGTCGTCGTAATTAACACGAACGTCTTCCGGTATGTTGTCTTTAGTGTACTTACCGTACATGCCTTCAATAGAATCTTCGATATCGGCGAGCGTCTTTTCTAGTTGCTCATCACTCATACCTTCGTACTTGTCAGAGTTTTCCATCTCAATCTCGTCAAAACCTCCCCCACCCTCAGCCATATTACATTAGCTCACATTTTGAATATCGCTCTCTGACTCCTACGAGTCACATTTGCTTTTAGTTTAAATAATTGTACGCAAGCCACGCGAACGCCACCGCAAACACCCACAGATTTTGAGCTAACCAAGCGAGACCCTTTGCGCCTGTCACCAGCGCGTCATAAACTAAGTTCGCCAATCCAACAGCCCATGGACCCATCTTCGTTATCGCGTTTTTAACAGCCTGTGCGAATGATCTCGTGGCCATAGCGCCTTTCATAACAGTAGACCTCCCAGCGATAATAATTGTTGTTATAATCGCAGCTACTGAAATCGCTAGAGCGCTCAACCCAACCATATTTTCTCTAGCCCATTTCTTGAACTTCTGAAACCTGTCAATGTCGACTCCCTGTCGCTCTCTAACTTCTTCAAGCTTGCGCTGCTCAATAAGCGTGTCTTTAGCCTGTATAAGTCCAATCACTCTCTCAGCTAGATCAATGTGCTCTTCACTCCCCACAGTCGTGAGATCTTTTTTTTTGCTAAGCTCTACCATTCTCTCGCTCGCTTTGTCTATCAAGTCTCGAAAATGGTTTGCTTTTATTTGCAATGTACCAGCGTCGCCTATTCTAGACTTACGCAACACATTCTCGCTTGGATTGAGTGTGCTATTCAACTCACGATTCTCGATTGGTGTTAGTCCAGGTATGTCGACGTACTCCGCGCGTGTGGTGTCTAACAATGACGCACTCCTCGCGACGTCTTCTTCGTAGTCTTTTGCGTTGTCATTAATCCGCGTCTCAATATTGCTAAAGGCCTCCTCCATGCGTTGACGCTCCCTTCTACCATGTTCGCGAGCCAGCCCACTCCTCACTTTAGTTAGTCTAACTCTCTCACCGACTGCGACGTTTGGGTCGTCCCAAGCTAGCTCACTATCTTTAGTGGCTTTTTCAAGACTATACGCTCCAGTTCATCGTCAGTAACATCTTTGTATTCATTAGAGCTACCCATCTCAAGGTTGTCGAAACCGCCCTCAGCCATATTACACTAACCTACATTTTGAATATCGCTTTCCGGTATCCACGAATTATGTTTGCTCTCATAACCCAACCATTTGACCAGCGCCATCTTCTTCCCTCTGACTTTCTTTCTTTTCAACACCTTTTCAACTCTGTACACATCGTCGCCATGTTTCTTATTGACCAGCGATAATTCCTGTTCATAAAATTTACCAATAATCTGTTCACCGGTGTGATCCTCAATTTCGTACACGTTAGGATCACCACGAATAACCTTTACCACTTTAAACAGCTCTTCAGTGAAGTTGGCTTCATAGCCCTTTGTGAACACACTCTTGTATTTACTAATTCTCACCGATTGACCAACTCTAAACTTTGGCAATGGGTTGTCTGCAAATTGATGACCAAACAAAGTGGTCCACACTCCGCCTTCGTTTGACTTATCGACATCCTTTGGCTTCACCATAATACTGCGATTCACATTGCTATTGTAATTGCTTACAAACTGATCCAAAGTGTCAATCCATTTGTACGTCCCATGAGTATAAAAGTACTTCCACATAATGCTCTTCAGACTTCTATTAAAACGCTCAACAACAGCAGCCTTCTTGTCGCTCTTAGTGCTGAAATACTCAACACCATGTTCTTTCAGTAAACTTTTCACCCCAACGTTGTAGAACTCAAGTCCATCATCAAATTGCGCTAACTTAGGTGTGACCCCAAACCGATCTTTAAAGTCAACCAACAATTTTCCAACAGCCTTAGTCATGTTCTTGGTGTCTTTTCTATAAACTGCAATGCCAAAAGCGTATCTACTCAATATTTCAATGCCTGTCAATATCCAATAATACCCTCCATTCTGTTTTGAATACTTGCTCATGTCCACTAAGTCCATTTGGAGCTCTTCACCAAGAAATCCAACAAAAGTCGCGCGGAACTTATGCCTTCTCACAATAGGTTTGTACCTAGTGTAAGTGTCCTGCGCTGTCAACCATTCTTTCACTGTTTTTCTAGTTACTTTCAATCCGTCTCCCAATGCACTTTGATACAGCCTCTCTACACCACTGAACCCTGTCTTAGGATTATAATAGATGTCTCTCAACCCTTGCTCTGTTTCCACACCAAGCTCCATATAACTCACACAATATACAGTTCCAATAACACCGCGCCAACGTCAGCGTCACCATTGTTTGGTTTGACACGAAACGTCATACTTGAGTAAATACCTTTTTTAATTCTCACCTTGGACTCAACGTATGCGTAGCGCTGTATCCCCCCATCTAGAGACTGCTCGGTGGGCACTGGCAATGTTGTGATCACATTACTACGCTTCCCATCAGTGCCCACATTGCTCTCCGTCTCAACAGCATCGCACGAGACTTCTACATACTTTAGACCTCTGTTCATGTCAATCTTGTTTGGGCTGTCATGCCACTTAGCATTTAGTAAAATTCCTGCGTCCTTCGCGAAACCAAGCAAAAGCCCAATGTCGCCTAGCCTAAGTTCTACTGTGTTGATGACGCCGTACCTCATACGCCGAACTTTGACCCTACTTTTACCTGTGGCCACCAGTCTCTCCACCACGAAGTCTACACCAACCCCCCTGAGCGCGTGTCGTAGAGCTCTAACCAACGCGTCGAAGTCGTAGTAACCCCCACCCAACCGAGTTGTCGCAAGTCCTGAATATGGTGCTCCTAATCTAGTATGTATGAATCGAATATCATCACTACCCGTCACATTATCATAGCTCCAAAACACAGTAGCCGTCTTGACTACAATGTGTGGGTTATCGTGTGTGGCCACTACACTGTAGTCAAAAGTTACAACTTTCTCCACACCTTCAATGAGCACCGTCAACTTTTGAGGACCGTCGTCTACACGTCGCTTTTCAGTGTAACCACCAGAGTCATACCCATAGTTTAGACTCATTACTTTAGCGCACGTTTAGCTACTCAAGCGTCGCATACAAGTCCAACAATATGTCACCAACGTTGACACCACTACCATCTTGGTCAGTCACATTAAACACCAGCTGCGTAAAAACGCCTTTGTTTATCGACACCTTCGACTCAATGTTGAAGAATTGTTGAACGGAGCTCTTCAGTGGTTGGGTGGTGGTCAATGGCAGCTCAACGATAACCTCGCTTTTGCTGCCACTAACAATGTTCTCAGGTCTGTTCACAATGCTACAACCCACTTGTACGTACTTCAACCCTTTGTTAACGTCCACAACATTAGGGCTGACCAAACCACTACTACTTATCGTTGTGTTATCGTTTGAACCCTAAGAGTTCTCCAAATTTAAACAGCTCTAATTGTTGGTCGGTTTTTATCGCGCACTTTGAATTGTGTTTGTTGGCTACTAGCTCGATAGCCCCTAATCCTTTCAACTCGTCAGCGATCATTTTAAAAGTGTGGTACCCAGACCCAAAAACGTGTTTGTTGCTGTTGTAACTTATTTCGTCATTCACACCGGTCTCCACGTTAACGTAGTCCCAAAAGATGGTCGCTTTTTTCACTAGTAAGTGAGGATCTGAGCCAAACGTCAAAAGTGCCTCTGGTAAATCCACAGTTTCCGTTGGACCTCTAATCAATACTACAACCCTGACCATATATAATGTAGCATGTGTTATGTGTAACATATGGTATATTATATATGCAGAAAGCCCTTCATGGTTACTATGGAAAGTACTACAAACTCGCGATGGCTAACACATCGAAGGCTGCACACGACGCAAAGGCAGACCTCATCAAAAAGTACCCCCACGCCACTTTAAGTAAATTTGAGTTCTATCCAAATATTTTGCAAGATGGTAAGATCATGAGTGTCGACATATATTTCAGAAACAATGACATCCTCAGCACAGACATAACCAGCACAACCTTCAAAAATGATAAAAGCATGTGGAAGTGGCTACACAATAGTAAGTTCCCAATAATATGGCAAGGTGGTGGAACTATCCAACCACTGCCAAAAGGTCATAAAAACCACTGGGGGCTTTGGGGTGGCTATCCAACAGAAAACGTGTTAAATTATCCAGTGAATAACTTTAAAGTCTTTGTTAACCAAAATAGCTACTTCATGTCAAAGCTACCAGTCTTGCGAGTCACCACGTCAAAGACAAAATCAGAGTGGGATGACAACGAATCTTACTATCGTGTTGTGTTTGCGACGTATTGTGCAAGTTTCTGTTGTGGAGTGTCATTGCAACATTTATCAGTGTCACAAGAAGTTCACCCTGTGGTCACAAGTGTGATGAGATTTCATTTGTACTTCACCATTAGAAGACTTCTCAGAAGAATGGAAGGTGGTGAGACCATGAAATCAATAAGTAGAGAATTCAACGCTTCCGAATTGTATGGTAAGATTTCCAAGATCCCCAGAAGGCACTACTACCAGAATAAAGTCCTGAGCGATGGCACAACAGGTGAATCCAGAGTCTACACACTCAACGACACCCATAACGATTATAAACGATACATCGCGCGATTGTCGGACGGCTTTACCAACATTGGGCTGCAATATCTAAATCAGAGCATAGAGTCCTTTGTGTACTCCACACTTGGTGCGCAAGCGAGAACACGTGTATCAGTCGTTGGTGGTTCTGCAGGAAGTCTAGAGACCCAACAAGAGTTCCGCAAGTTGTTTTCTGACAGTGTTATTCAGTATGACGTATCGACATGGATCCTCAACATGAATAAATCGATTAGAGACACCAACGTTGTCCAAAATCTTGCAGTGTCACCAAGTACATGGTTAATGCCGAGTAACCTAGTGATACTCAAGAATAAAATCGCTGGGTACAACAACTTATTAAAGATTGCCACAGAGTCCATGAGATTTGGAGTGAACACTCGCTTGAATGCAACAACACCAACAATTACGGCTAAAAAAGTCCACCAAGAAAATGTGGTGACTCACTCATTAGTAGCACCAACGACTGTGAAGAAAAAAGCTCACCAAGAAAATGTGGCGGCGCTAAGTAATCTCGTGGCTAAAAAAGTTTACCAAGAAAGTGCGGCACCAATTCCTATGAGAAAAGCAGTGGCCACAAGTAAGTCAGACACGACAACGTTGGCGATAGTGTTGGGGTTCTCAGCAGTCTCTGGCTATCTACTAACCAAATACACCTTGAGGTAGTAATGAGTCTAAACTATGGGTATGAGTCTGACGACCCTCACGATAAAATACTAAAGAGAACGAAAAGGCATCTGGACGAAGATCCTAAATTAAGCGCGACCGGCGGAAGGATGTCTGGACTAATAGACATGCAAGGCTCAGCGATAAAAAACGTGGCAGACCCAGTCGATGACTCAGACGCCACGAATAAAAGAACTCTAGAGCAATTGCTATCAAGCTACCTCAAGAGTCAGTCCTACAACATTGTGCTCGACTTCAACGTTAGCACACACGCCTTGAAAAACGTGGAATTTCACACCAATGGTTCAAACAAAGTGAGAGCCATTGGTGAAACAAGTAAATTAGTGCAAAACAACCCAACCTATGGTCCTATTGCTGGCATCAGCAGTGTGAGCCAAAGTTTTCTATCCCCTGTGTTAACACCACTCCCACTTGAGTCAGGTCTCCATTTTAATTGTCCAAGTATGCAATGGTGTGATCTCTCCATTTTTGTTGTGGTGAGGTTACCTGCTCGCACCGCTGGATCAAATTGGGAGACAATTATATCGAACGACGATGGTCAGTGGGATAAGTTCATAGGGTACAAGACTGGTATGACTAATGGACTCGCGTATGGTGGCAGCATCCCAGCAATGGAGAGCATATGCACTATTCCAAGTGGTGTCGACCTCACAAAAATACATATGATATCAATACACTGGCAAATGGACAATTCACACGTCAGGGTCAACAACGTTAAGTCAGCTGACTCAGACTTCATAGCGAATATGAAAAAGATAGGCACACCCTATGGAACGATTTTTGGAATACATCGACCAAGAATACCACTCGCACCCTATGCATACCCATCGTTGATAGAATTCTACGGTGTGAAAATTGTGAGTGGCTACATGACAAACCGGGACATCATAATCATGGGTGGAGAAATGATGAAGGAATATGGTGTAAAGTAAATGGGAGCATGTTTTTCGAGACCTCATGAAATATATAAAATAAATAAAACGACTGACCACATGTTCAAAGCTGGTGGATCATTTGGTCGCGGTGACGTTACTCTCGAGCTCCACGCTGAGATTGGTATGAGGTCTAAAAAGACTTACGGCGAACCTATTATGTTACCAGAGTCAGACACTGTGGGAGTGGTAGGAGACGTGACCTAAGTTAGAATGGGTTTGTTTAGAAAGCTGGTTCGTAACATTAGAAACTTTTTCAGACGACGTAGAAAACTGAAGACTAATGAAACACACCTGCTGCATTGGTACACAACAAACCAGATCTATAAAAAACCTTACACCCACATCGAGTAGTTTTTTCGTGGAGGACTATATAGCGATGACTTCCGCAACACTTCGATTATTCGATTTCGATGGTCACCAAATCACGACGGTTAACCACAACGGTGAAATATGGTTCAAAGCGAAAGAAGTCGCGAGCGCTCTAGGTTATGCTCGACCAAAAGATGCGGTAAACGACCACGTCGAACCTGATTGTAAAATGAAGATGGAGCAGGCCTCATTTGTCAACGAACTTGGGGTCTACTCGTTAGTGTTCTCAAGTAAAATGGAGCGTGCGAAACACTTTGGAAGGTGGGTGCACTCGGAAGTCTTACCAAGCGTTACAAAAGGTTTAGCTGACGTTGGTCTCAAACACAATCAGTTTAAAATGATCACCGAGTTCGACCTTCATACGAAAGTTGTTGGTTTTCTTAGGAAATGTTATCCAGAGGCTATTTTGATAGCTGCTTGTGGTGAAAATCAAGACACTTCGAGTAAAAGAATAAATTCGTGGAAAAAAGGTTACCAACGTGGAACACCTGACTTGATTATCGCCAACGCAAACCGACAGCATAGCGGGCTTGTGATTGAGTTCAAGAACCCAGGTGGCACAGGTAAGACATCCAAAGAGCAGGAGTCTCTGCTACTCAGATACAAATCCGCTGGTTATCTAACATTGTTGTGCGACTCATACGACGACGCTATTACCACGGTAGTAAAATATTTCTTTGACGTTGGGTTTCAGTGCTCTCAGTGTTTTCGTAAATTTAAAAATAAATCAGCGTTGAGTAACCACGAGAGACACTATTGTAAAGAGACTTTTTAGACAGCGAGTAATAAGTCGAGTTAGCACTCGTTCTCGTTGTTGAGACGACGTTTGAAGCGACAACTGCTCTAGCATTTTTTAAAGACGTTTTTTAACTCGATAAAGGTGTCTGCGAAACTTTCTCTCTTTATTTCACAAACCTTCTGACCACTGTGTGAAAAAATGTTTCTACGATACATTGGACGCTTCATGTGACCAATGTATAAATTTAAAAAAGTCGGGTATCCGAGAACACCCTTAATTTTGTGTGGAAGGATGATGACGTCTGCACACTGCACGATATTGCTCAGCACCACCAACGAATGATGGTCCTGGGTTGTATCTCCAATTGAATGGCGCTTCAACGGTTGTTCCGTAAGTGTCACGACAAACGGCGCAATACGCTTTTAGAAATGTGATGTCGTCCGCTACTGGGAACAACGTGTCAAGTTCACCAATTCTTTTTAGACGCTCTGTCGCTATGAGACCACAAATAATGACGTGAATGCCAGCTTTAATGTAATCGCGAATAACTGGGAGTAGATCAGAGTACCAATGGCCCTCATCAATGCCGATGACGTCATAATCAGCTATCTCGGAAGAACTCGGAAGGTTGGTGATTAACTTCGCAGGTAAACTGTCTGATCCAACAACAATGGTCTGACGATGTGTGGAGAACGCGTGGTCAGTTCGCCTAGTGTCACCTGTGTTGTTCATGTAAAGGACTTTGAGCCCTGACTTACTTAACGTGACTAACCTGCGAAGAGTCTCAGTCGTTTTTCCTGCAAACATGGGACCAATCACGATTTCTAGCTTACCGAGTTTCTTCATGATTACTATACCCCCAGAGAAATGTTCTCTCCTCTTGCGGCAACTGTTGCTCGTTGTTGAATATCCGCCGAAGCTCTAAGTTTTCAAGATGAGTCTTCGAGCTCTCATGTCTCGAGCGATACAGTGGGCTATTGGTGGCCACACCGCATGGGTAACAGGTGTACGACGCGCCGCCGTGCGCAAAATCCAGGTGAGTGTGTGAGAGTATGTGACTCATAATATCGCCCGCACCTAGTATTTCCTTACACCCAACCTTGCAAACGTGAACGTCGCGGTTCGCGGCGAGATCTAGCCACGCTTTGGCTTTGGTTGAGCATGGTTTCCACATAAGGGTCGCTAAGAACACTTGGAGGAAATTACCGAGTAACGTACCGTTGGACCCACTAGGGTTGTTCAAGTAGACACCACTTGCTAACATAAGGCACTTGAATGATGAGTAACACCACACAGGGATTATGCTAGCTAATCTATCAGCGATCTCCTTGGCTCTATCTTCTCGAAGATCGATCCAAGTGTCGTGAAGATGCCTCGCACAGTCGATCTGGGGGATAGGCTGTTTTATTAACACCTCTTCACGTCTGAGGTCGAGCAGATTGTATATTGAGAAGTACTCGTTTAAGACGTTGGGTCCATTGTCGACTCGTGGGGTAGACACACTGACAAAGGCTGTTCTCAGCAAGCGGTCAATAACTTCTTCGCTGATTTCTCGGACTTGAGTCATTATGTTATACTCTCAGAAAAAATCCTAATTTTTTAGTGCGTTTGGCCTGGGACTGTGAGATACCTGTGAGGTCATCTGTGAGACACCTGTGAGGTCAACTGTGAGTAAGATAACACGTGATAGTGTATTAGATGGTTGAAGACTCACAGACGGCTGACGCGAAGATCACGGCTGATGTGAAAAGTGTTAAGGTGAAGGACCCAAAACGCGTCGCTGCTGGTAAAAAGTTGGCTGAGATATCGAAAGCTGCGAAAGAAAAGAAAATGCGTGAAATGATAGTCAACGAAGAGCAGGGTAGTGAGTGGAGCTATGGTTACATTGTTGGAACACTTGGTGTTATCATTGCTGGTGCTTCATTGTGGTACACAATTAGCAGTGAAAAAGTGAGTGCTACACCAGCACCTGTGTCAGAGAACCACAAAACTCGTCGTCCGGCGTTAGACACATTTGATTCTTGAACAAAACACACGACAATGTATATATGTCTGCGATCGATCGAAAAGAACTTATGAACGAGTTGTACGATGCGCTACTTGTTACGACCGGTGCTGTGGTAGTGAGTATGATTTCGAAAAAGGCTTTGGGGGAACCATTGGGAACACCAGAGACAGTGAAGGGCACAGTGAAACTTGCTGCAGCTGTTGGTGCAGGAACGTTGTTAGTAAAATGGATGCAATCGAAAAAGTGGATACCGACAGATCCATTCAAATCAACGTAAGTTAATGGCGAGTGTTGTGGCCGGAGGGATTTTTAATGCAGTGGCTTTTGCAGGCGCTGGCTTTATGTTTTCAAAGTTTAACCACTCAGGCTATGAAGCTGAGATGAAAAGGCACAACCATGCGTTGGAACAGTTAGCCAGTGCGAAAGAAGTGTGGTATGAGAATGAAGTCGCTAAGAAAGACAAGATTCAACGTTTACGACAACGGCTCTCTGATGCTAATGCTGACATCAATGACACAAACCACGCGTTGGAAGAGCTTAGAAGCGTAATGACCATTCAGTGCAGCGGACGAGTGTTCACTGACCTCCCGAATATTGCGGATTACTACCAACCGAGTGCGGAAATGAAGGATTACCAATTATTGTTTGTTAGCGCGCTAGGTTTGGGTAGTGGAATAGCGGTATGGGTACTAACTCGATAAAAAATGTTGGAGTAGTATAAGAGTGATGGACAAACTTATGAGGCAGATGAGCTACGGCTACACAATTGACGAGATTGCGAATGAGACGCAAACTGAGTGTGGAGACACCTTCAGAATTTACTACTGCTCGGATTGTGACGTTGTGAAACATCTAAGTGACTGCGGTGGGTACGCGTGTCCAAAGTGTGGCGACATCGAATGGGGTTACACTCAGAGTTACAGCGACATGAGACTCACGCGACTAAAAAGCGTTCACAAACGGTCTTGGTGGATGGGGAGGAGACTACGGAACGTTGTGAAGGGTGAGCACCTTGAGTTGATAAAAGAGGACTTCCTGAAAGTTGTCAACGTGTTGCACTCATGCAATTTGATAAAGGGTAGAAATGTCAGCAGATATGGATACTACATTATTAGGTTGTGTCATAGAAGACGAGTCAAGACACTCAAGAAGGTGTCAGACCTCAAAGACGGGAAGGTGAAAGACTTGTTCGACGATAATTTGTTTGGGGTGGCGTACCCAAAACTAGGATGGTGCGAAAGTGGCGACAATTATTACGACGAGTGGTTTAGGAAAAAAACAAGTGTAGTATATAGAAGTCAATGAGTCGGACTGTGAAAAACCCACTGACAAAAAGACGGGCGCATAAGACGAGTGCAGCCGTTGTCAATTCACTAACAGATGAAGCGACCAACGTTCACGGCTTCTTTAGAGATCAAGAAACACAACCTGTAGTCGAAGACCTCACACCGTCAACACATTTGTTGGATCGAGCACTGAGAGGGTTCACAAGGTCCTATGGAGTCGAAGTGATTGACGACAGAGACATCAATCAGGTAAATGGTAGTAGAAGTGCTGTCACTAACCTTTTGAGACGTGAACTAGGTGAGACCAACGGAATGAAAGTGGTAGAGACAGTCAAGGTCACTTTCGAGAAAGTTTTAGAACTCAATAAGACCACGTACAAAACTGCCTACTTTAACAGCGAAACGTTCGTCGTCATTAACGAGCATGACATTGAGGGTGTTGCCAATCGCGGGTCGGAGCAGATCTTGACGCGGATAGCTGGGTGGTTATCTGAGGGGTCTGGATGGACTATCGACAAAATAGATGCGCACTACGTCAACGTCGCTATTTACAGACCTTTGCATGGTAGTAGCTACATTGCGCTGCCAAAGGAGCTGTGCAACAGTATGAAGGGCTTGGTAAACGTAAATAACGATGATGACAACGAGTGCTTTAGATGGTGCCACCTAGCGCATAAGTTTCCTGTTGGAAAACACTCCGATAGAACGTCGAAGTACGCTAGGCATGTCAGTGAGCTGAATTATGACGGAGTTGACTTCCCAGTCACACTCAAAGACTACAACAAGATCGAAAAGGCAAACGATATTAGCATAAATGTTTTTGGGTACGAAGATAAGCAGCCATTCCCTGTGTACGTTTCTAAGGAGACGTATCCTGACCATATGGACCTATTGTTGATAACTAATGACGTGGGCAACAAGCATTATGTGTACATTCGCGATTTTAACAAGTTCATGTACCGTCAGACAAAGTATAAGGCGAGAAAGCATTTTTGCAGGTATTGTTTGCAGTGTTTCACCCGCGCGGACGTGCTTGAAAGTCATATTGAAGTGTGTTTGGTCATCAATGGGAAGCAAGCTATTAAAATGCCGCAAAAAGGTGCGAAAGTGAAATACGAGAATTTTAGCAGACAATTAAATGTACCATTTGTGGTGTACGCAGATTTCGAGGCTATCACACAGAAGGTGCACACAGCGTACACAAGTGCTTACCAGAGGCACGTTGACTGTGGTTATGGGTATAAACTGGTTTGTTGCTATGATAATGCGTATAGTAAGCCAGTGAAAGTGTATCGCGGTGAAAACGCAGTCAACAAGTTCATTGGGGAGATGTTAGAAATTGTTGAGTATTGTAAAAAGACATCTGAGAGCCACTTTAACAAAGAAATGACACTGACTGATGACGATAAGAAGAACTTCGACGAGGCTAAAAGTTGTCATATTTGCAGTGTTGAGTACACTGGTGCTGACGTTAGAGTGAGAGACCACTGTCACGTGTCAGGTGAGTACAGAGGGTCTGCGCATCGTCAGTGTAACGTGAACTTTAAGTTGACTGATAAAATTCCTGTGATCTTTCATAACTTACGTGGCTATGATAGTCATTTCATTATGCAGGAGATTGGTAAGTTTGGCCAAGACATAAATGTGATACCAAACAACATGGAGAAGTACATGGCGTTCATGCTTGGAAAAAACTTGGTATTCTTGGACAGCTTTCAGTTCATGAGTAGTGGTCTAGACAACTTGGTGAGGAACCTACCAGGGGACGCTTTCAAATACACATCAGAAGTGTTTCACGACGAGGGTTTGGCACTCATGACAAGAAAGGGGGTCTATCCCTACGATTATATGGACTCCTTTGATAAATTCGACGAATGCGAGCTACCCTCCAAAAAGGACTTTTACAATATTCTGAATGACGAAGATATTACGGAAGAAATGCATGAGCGTGCTTGCGATGTGTGGGACAACTTCGACGTTGAAAACATGGGTGGGTATCACGACCTGTATTTGAAAAGCGATGTGCTCTTGCTCGCTGATGTTTTTGAGAACTTTAGAAAGACATGCCATCGCGAGTATAAATTAGACCCGTGTCACTATTTCACATCACCTGGATTGGCTTGGGATGCTATGTTGAAGATCACTGGAGTGGAACTCGAATTATTGTCTGACATTGACATGTTTCAGTTTGTGGAGTTGGGAATGCGTGGTGGTGTGAGCTACATATGCAACAGACATGGCGTGGCGAATAATAAGTACATGGAAGGGTATGACAAAGAGCAAGAGTCGAAGTATTTGATGTACCTTGACGCCAACAACTTGTATGGATGGGCAATGAGTCGAAGTCTACCCACGGGCGGCTTCAAGTGGTTGACTGAGAAAGAAATAGAAAAAGTTAATCTATGCGACTATCACAACAATAGTAAAAAAGGTTTACTGCTCGAGGTCGACTTGGAGTACCCAGCCCATTTGCATGACCTACACAACGATTACCCGTTGGCTCCCGAGAAGATGGAGATAACCGTTGACATGTTGTCGGGGTACTGCACGAAAATCAAAAATAAGTTTAATGTGAGTATTGGTGGTGTGAAGAAGCTGGTGACTAATTTGATGGACAAAAAAAAGTACGTGTGTCACTATGGAAATCTGCAGTTGTACATGGATCTTGGATTAAAAATCAATAAGATTCACAGGGTCCTGCAGTTTGACCAGTCCAAGTGGCTAGGCAAGTACATTGACTTTAACACTGTCAAAAGAACCGCGGCTAAGAACGCTTTTGAGAAGGATTTCTTCAAGTTGATGAACAACAGTGTGTTTGGAAAAACAATGGAAAACTTGAGGAAGCGTGTGGACGTAAGATTAGTGACCACTGCGAAGAAATTAGAAAAGCTTGTCTCAAAGCCAACGTTTGTGTCTTGCAAGATATTTAGCGAGAACTTAGTCGCTGTCCATAAGGTTAAAGAAACGTTGACACTAAATAGACCCGCATATGTGGGTATGTGCATACTAGACTTGAGTAAAACGCTGATGTACAATTTTCACTACAATTATATTATGAAAAAGTACTCTAGCGACACCTGTAGATTACACTTCACTGACACTGACAGTCTGTTGTACTCAATCAAAACTGACGACGTTTATTCCGACTTTATGATGGAGTGCGAAAAGTTTGATAATAGTGACTATCCTGCAGACAGCCCATTCTTTTTTAGAGAAAATAAGAAAGTTATCGGGAAGATGAAGGACGAGTGCGCTGGAACGCCAATTGTCGAGTTCGTCGGGTTGCGCAGTAAGATGTACAGTTATCTGAAAGAGGGTGGAGGTGGTGGGAAAACCGCTAAAGGTATTAGAAAGAACATAATTAAAAAGGTAATCAAACACGAAGATTATAGAAGTGTGCTACTTGAGAAGAAACAATCGCGGCACACAATGAAGACCATTAGAAGTGTCAAACATCAGATTGGTAGTTATGAAATTAATAAAGTGTCGCTATCCTGTTTTGATGATAAACGATACCTTTTAGAAAATGGTATTGACTCCTACGCGTATGGTCACAAAAACATTGAAGTGAGAGGTGAGGCGACAAACGCTGAAAATAGTGAACAAACGGACTAATCTATTATTAACAGGTGGCAATAATCTAATTTGCATAACAGGTGGCAATTTTATCACGCGTGAGACACTTTTACGACACATAAATTTGTAAAAATGTTGAAACGACTATTTTTTAAATGTGATTTGACAAATTTATGAAAATGTTGAAACGACTATTTTTTAAATGTGATTTGACAAATTTGTGAAAATGTTGAAACGATTATTTTTTAAATGTGATTCGACAAATTTGTGAAAATGTTGAAATAACACTTTCTATTTTTTAATATGTGAGAGTGAGCTCGTACCACATTTTTTTTTTTTAACACGCGAAAATGTTGAAAATGACACTTTCTATTTTTTCCTAAATGTAATTTGACATAAATTTGTGAGAATTTTGAAACGACGCTCTCTATTTTTTAAATGTGGCTGAAATGGTGTCAAATTTAGCGAGAGTCGTGATTTAGTATAAATTTGGTATTGTTTCGCTAGTCTCGCGTGTGTTTGACATCAATTTAGTAGAAAATGTGCGAAGGGTGTCTAGATTGACTAACGATCGTTGTAGTAGTATAGCAAGTAGGGCTGCGAGCTTATTCGATGTTAATCGTAAATATAAATACCAAAACGTCGTCAAATTTGTCGAATCGCGATTTGGCAAATTTGGTGACGTTTTGGTGTTTATATTCACGTTTGAAGTCGATTGGGCTCGCAGCCCTACTTGCTATACTATTGACAATACATAGACTTCAATACAGACAAACGAACTCAAGCTAATAATGACTTCGCAAAAGACTTCTTCAAGTTAATGAACAATAGTGTGTTTGGAAAGACCATGGAGAATCTACGAAAACGCGTTAATGTCGAGCTAGTAACAAATGAGGACAAACTGAAGAAACTCGCCTCGAAACCCACCTACATTAGTAGCAAAATATTTAACGATAACTTAGTAGCTGTGCACAAGATCAAAGAAACACTAACCCTAAATAGGCCAGCATACGTGGGTATGTGTATTCTCGATCTTTCAAAAGTATTAATGTACGACTTTCACTATAACTACATCAAAAAGAACTACGACGATAAAGCCAAACTACTATTCACTGATACAGACAGTCTAACAACGAAATTGAGACGCAGGATATATACAAAGACATCTACGCTGACAAAGACATGTTTGACTTTAGTGGATACGACAAGTCATCTCCCTACTTTGACCAAACTAACAAAAAGCTTATTGGTAAAATGAAGGATGAAACGTCAGGAGTCCCCATCGCCGAGTTTGTAGGTCTAAGATCTAAGATGTACAGCTACATAAAAGAAGACGGGAAAGGTGGAAAGACCGCTAAAGGTATCAAGAAGAGTACCATTAGAAAGAACATAAGACATGATAACAATAAGGATG
>JAYKKM010000375.1:1325000-1407500 GCA_035772405.1 Chrysogorgia sp. JL179-B06
ATGGGTGGCTTGCGCGCGTCCTAGTCTCCGGATTAAGAGTGAGGTATTTATCAGTGTTGATATTAACCAAATTACGACTAAGTTTGTACATAAAAGTTAGTCTAGACACCATCCTCCGTTTCTAGAGGCTCTTCAAACCAAGTTCATTAAGCATTTCAGTGACACTATCTGTTCGGTTGTAATTTTGTGTACAGAAGCGAGCGGCTCTTCGCTGAATCTTTTCGAGAGTGGTAATATCCTTTTTATAGCGAGGGTCCCGCGCAACACACGCATATTCCAACTTAGGTCTAACAATGGACTTATATGCCGTCACTCTTACAGGCTTGGGACAATTCCAAAGGTTACGTCTCATCATTCCCAAGACTTTTCCAGCTTTGTTTGCGACAGACGAGATATGGTCAGACCATTTTAACTTGGTGTTTAGTATGTAATGGATTAAACTTGTTCCAATATTTCGCCACAGAACGTATACTGTCTTTGATACGGGATCTTCTTGGTAGAGATGCATATAATGGGATAAAGCCGTAAAGTTTCTCAACATTTAGTACATTCGTAAAACATAAGTACATTCGTAAAACATAAGTACATTCGTAAAAGCAGTTTATGACTCGTTCGACCCATGAGTGGTTTAAATATACTCGCTTTGTTGTTGGAATCTATTAAACGAAGATAGGATTAAGTCTCGCAGAGATAGGTGATTTTCAAATCGGTAAATTTCGCAAATAGGCCAAACGGTTTGAGTTCATATCTTCGTAGATCTGTGGAAGATCTACAGTATATGGGTATTTGAACGTAAAGGCGATCCTATAAATATCTATGTTGGTCGAGACACGAGCTAGGATGAAAGCATAAGATGTTTCTTCAACGCTATATTCTATTCATTCCAGATTATATTATTTAGCCAAGATCAATTGTGCGCATGCACTGCTGTCGGGCTTCCTACTTTTCCACAAGGAGTTTGACACATGGCCACCAAGTGAATAAATTACGAAGAATTTTCTTATACTACTAAGAAATCTAAGTAGTGAACTTTTAATAATAATGCAAGTAGATAACCCCCCCCCCCCCCATCTACCGACCAAAGGGATGCCGCCGCGCGCTGATTGGTCGATAAACGCACGTCATGCTGAGCGTGACGATGCCGTGACGAACGGATATAGCGTGATGAACGGAAGTAATTTGCGGTATGCAAGTATGAATATAGAAATACGTATGGGCAATAATCCCTCGCATTTTGTGTCAATATTTTAATATTTTAGTTGAATTATTTTCAAGTACGGGATATAGCTAATGTCCTGAAACGTTTGTACCAAAAACGTTTATACCATACTCGAAAGAGTCTTAGACGAAATCGAACGAGTATTCCAGTCGAACGATTCACCTTATAATTATTCACATAATAATTATATTAGCTATAGTAGTGTTTTCAAACAGTTCTTGTAAGAACTGTATTTTATCCAATATACCGTATTATGAATTATATTATGAATTCACCTTATATTGACACGATTACAGTATATATTATTGTTGTCGAGATGCCGAGCGGTGGCGCAAACGTAGACAAATATTTGGCCAGGAAACATATACTATCGTCCGTATTCAAAACAATTTCTGTCTGGCTCGTCGCAAAAGGCCAAATCGATGAACGCTATCCATACATTAAAGATTATCGAAGGCCATTGGCGAACTTGCTTACGAATTGCGCGAAAAAGTCAGCATTCCAATCGGGCAATACGGTATCAACGTTTCAAAGCAATTTGGGCGACTAAATAAACATCGTCTCAAATGTCTCGATGGACACTTTATTTGCACTGCTTTATTCGGGCCAGGAAGCGTCAAAACGCCGTATCTACGCCCACGATAACCATTGCAATGTAATCTCACACGACGTGACTCAAATTAATAACAAGAACCGCGCTTATAAAAGCTCGATGGTAATACAGAGCCAATACTTTACTTACAGTGTTTCACCGTAGTTTCTTGCGTTTACCGTGTTGGATAGTTTCACGGGTGGAGGTGTTTTTGGATACTCTGGGGGTATTGTAGGCTGTGCTTATAAGTCCTCCTGTAGTCCTAAATAGTCCTCCGATAGTCCTAAATAGTCCTCCGATAGTCCTAAATAGTCCTCCTGTAGTCCTAAATAGTCCTAAATAGTCATCCAATAGTCTTAAATAGTCATCCTACAGTCCTAAATAGACCTCTTATAGTCCTCCGATAGTCCTAAATAGTCCTCTTATTGTCCTACATAGTCATCCAATATTCTTAAATAATCCTGATGTAGTCTTAAATAGTTCTAAATAGTCATCCAATAGTCTTAAATAGTCGTCCTGTAGTCTTAAATAGTCCTAAATAGTCCTAAATAGTCTTAAATAGTCCTCCGATAGTCCTAAATAGTCCTCCTGTAGTCCTAAATAGTCCTAAATAGTCTTCCGATAGTCCTAAGTAGTCCTAAATAATCCTCCTGTAGTCCTAAATAGTCCCCAATAGTCGTCTTATAGTTTTAAATAGTCATCCAATAGTCTTAAATAGTCCTCCTATAGTCCTAAATAGTCATCCAATAGTCTTAAATAGTCCTCCTGTAGTCTTGAGTAGTCCTAAATAGTCATCCAATAGTCTTAAATAGTCCTCCTGTAGTCTTAAATAGTCCTAAATAGTCCTAATTAATAGTCTTAAATGGTCCTCCGATAGTCCCAAATAGTCCTCCTGTAGTCCTAAATAGTCCCCCGATAGTCCTAAATAGTCCTCCGATAGTCCTAAATTTAAGACTATTGGAGGACTATTTAAGACTATCGGATGACAGGAAGACTATTTAGGACTACATGAGGACTATTTAAGACTATTGGAGGATTATTTATGACTATCGGAGGACTGTTTAAGACTATTTAAGACTATCAGGGGACTATTTAGGATTATAGGAGGATTATTTGGGACTGCAGGAGCACTAAGCACCCCCCACAATACCCACAGAGTATCCAGAAACACCCCCACCCGCGAAACTATCCAACACGGTAAACGCAAGAAACTGTGAAACACTGTAAGTAATGTATTGACTCTGTATTACCATCGAGCTTTTATAAGCGCGGTTCTTGTTATTAATTTGAGTCACGCCGTTTGAGATTACATCGCAATGGTTATCGTGGGCGTAAATACGTTTTGACGCTTCCTGGCCCGAATAAAGCAGCGCAAATAAGTGTCCATCGAGACGATGTTTATTTAGTCGCCCAAATTGCTTTGAAACGTTGATACCGCATTGCCCGAGTGGAATGCTGGCTTTTTCGCGCGATTCGTAAGCAAGTTCGCCAATGGCCTTCAATAATCTTAAATGTATGGATAGCGTTCATCGATTTGGCCTTTTGCGACGAGCCAGACAGAAATTGTTTTGAATACGGACGATAGTATATGTTTCCTGGCCAAATATTTGTCTACGTTTGCGTCCCACCGCTCGGCATCTCGACATAAATAATATATACTGTAATCGTGTCAACATAAAGTGAATCGTTCGACTGGAATACTCGTTCGATTTCGTCTAAGATTCTTTCGACAGTCAGTAGCATTCTAGACATGAACGGCAGCGGAATGGGATACTCAAGTTGCATTGAATTCATAATAAACCACACGACCAAGTAAATTATTAAACACCTGGTATAAACGTTTCAGGACATTAGCTATATCCCGCACTTGCAAATCATTCAACTAAAATATAATATTAAAATATTATTCAACAAAATGCGAGGGATTATTGTCGATACGTATTTCTATATTCGTACTTGCATACCGCAAATTACTTCCGTTCGTCACGCTATATCTAATTCTCCAAGGAGAAGGGAAAACACTATCAAAGACAGCAAAAGGTAAAATCTACAAGTATAGAACACTGTAGGAAAAGTAACAACTATACAAAGTCACCGGGCTTAAATACCCTATATTCACTACATAATTATAACCAATTACTTCCGTTCGTCATGCTATCTCCGTTCGTCACGCTATATCCGTTCGTCACGTGGGTTTCTCGACCAATCAGCGCGCGGCGGCATCCCTTTTTTACGGTATATGGGGGGTTATCTATTATCGTAATGACATTATGATCTGGAGGAGTCGGCGGCTAATCGGCCGTGACATCATACCAATCATTAGGATACGATAACACTCGGAAAGTTCTCTGTTGGGAATTTAAATAGGAAAGTCCTCGCTTGGGGATTTCAAGGTACACCCGGAATATGGACAGGTCCTACAGGTACACTTGCTAGGGCTAGGGATCCTAAAGGTTTAATGATGTAATCTGAATAATAAATGAGGGTTAGGGGAACACGACGAGCCTGGTGACGTCAAAATCTGAAAGGTCATTAAAAATTCAATTTACTTATTATTTATGATTCGGCTATATGGTGTATCAATACTAACATGGTGCATTATTGATGTTTTAACGTTTTTCGCATATGGTGATATTCATGATGAACCATAGCTGACATAATACTGACCAAGTTAATTATTTAAATCATACACAATTGGTTTCTTACGCAGCTGCATGTCTGTTACAGGTAATTAGTTCTTCCTTAATAACCGATCGAAGTAACACAAGTATACTATCCTACTATTCTCTTCAGTACATACACTGCACCCAAAAAATTAACACTTTGGGCTATTTAGCTAATAATAATAATAATAATAATAATAATAATAATAATAATAATAATAATAATAATAATAATAATTGTAATAATCCGCTCGATCGCGAAGCGCCGTCCAGGGCCTAATCTTGACCGGCATAAATATTATTTCCCGCGCAATTTTATTTTTCGCGCATTTATCCAAGGCGAATTGAAATTAGTACATTTGTAATAGTACTCCCCACATTCATTTTTTCACACCTCCGACACTTAATAGTATAAATCACACTTATGAAATCACAGTCAAAATCATAATTTATACTAAATGTCCTATTTTTACTTTTCTTTGACGGTTTGCCGCATGTTATTAAGGATACAACGTATTTTCCTTACGAAGCTTGAAGGGTTGGGTAAAATTCAGGATGAGGCCATTATGTGTACTATGGATGTTGATGGCTTATTCCTCATGAAGAAGGTTTGGGAAGTATGAAGTAGATTATTATGGAATGTGGGGTGTCGAGTTTGGCTAACCTGATGAACGTGTATTTTTATACGGTGAACTTCAAGATTGATTTTACTTCATACTTATTCAACAGTTTTAGTAGCGCGCGTTAGTAATTCAAGTACAGATTGGTCATCCGCTTTAGCTCAAGTATATGTTTTCCAACAAAGCAAATAGTGTTACCCATTTTCATACCAGGCACACAGTAAACATGACGTAAAATGAACTTTAAATATACAAATATTAAATCTTACCAGGAATTTTAATTGTATGGTTACACCCTTGTTGCAAAGATATGATCGGTGCTGTTGCTGTTATTGGTGAGGAATTTATTAAACCTGTGTCAGACCTAATTGTCAAATTAACATATGTGAATAAACTCCAAGATCCTCCACCATAATTAAGGGAGCCGATCCAAGCGTATCCTTTATAGCTGGGTTAAAAATTAAAGAAAAAGATTAAGCCATTTGTTCGTAAACATATTTGACTTTAACATGCACTTCTAATTCTCAATATTAAATAAGCTATGTCCCCCAATCTTCTATAGCTTATTTTTATAATCTAGTCATAAGATGACACGAGTGTTATAAGTGCTTAAATGTACAGTCTTTTAAGTGCTTAAATGGACTCGCTCCGTAATGTCTTCCTAATCGTTTTCGAAACTTATCCACGATGGCTGTTATGAATTATAATACCTTATGCCTGCCCAGAGCTAAAATTAATGCATCACTATATATGTAATATTTTTCCTACTATGACCACTAAGGATGAAACTAGTGTTTCTATTAACAATGGGCTGCGTCATTTTCTGGTTTTAAGCGTTGCTAGCGAATTCAGCAATTGAGCTTATTAATTACTGAAGTTATAACGATGTCTACATGTAATTTTGGGGGATGTAAATTATAGATAAGTATATATTAGTTTGTATTATCCATTGTATATAATCCCTTACGAAAATTCCACATGTTTTCACACGTGTGATTTCATGTGAAGACATGTGAAGACATGTGAAAGCATGTGATCTGATGTGAAATTTAACATTTGAGATAATTTGACACGATTTCACATGTAATTTACCCTGGGAAAGAATTTCACATGATTTCACATGAAATATTTCACATGTGAAATAATTTCACATTGATGAAATTTAACATACTGGAGGAACTAATTTTACAGATTTTCACATGAGACCATTAATTCACACAAAATCAAAAACTTTAATATGTTTAATATGTAAACTTCCCAAGTCGTGATTTTGTGTAAATTAATGGTCGCTGCATGTGAAAACCTGTAAAGATGCAAGCAGAAAAGCGCAAGCAGAAAAATGCGAAAGCCAAACTTTAACAAAAATAACTAGACAGTTTATTCTCATAAGGGCAGATATAATATATATTCTAGAGGTGAGCCGATTAATCGGCCGTTTTAAATAATCGGTAATCGGACGATTATTAACGCATATAATCGGCCGTTTGCCCATTATGTACGAGTTGTCATATTTCTTATAAAAATAATTGAAAATCTGCGTCATATTTTGCGCACAAAACCGCCATAGAAACCGTAAATTGTCCAAAACGCCATTTTTCCCGCGTCTGACATGGAAACGAGTCGTTTTCGCGCACGATAACCACACATTTGTTCGCGAACAAAATGGCAACCGAAATTTAAATGCAATCAAATCTAATCTAATGGCAATCAAAACGTTAGCAACAAGTCTTTTTAAGCTATAAATAGGCGTGACATTGATGAATTAATAACATATTCTTGCAGGATCGAGCGACATTCAATTGGTCATTACGGAGCGGCATCCAATTGGTCGCAATTGGTCATTACAGAGTCGAGCGGCATCCAATCCATTATCGGCCACTGATATATTAATCACTAATAAATGTCATTATCGGCTACTGATTAATTGAATCGGCTAATCAGTAATTAATGTTGATTGGCTCATCTCTAATATAGTGCATCTGCAACATATTCAATTACAATATTTTTTGTATTTCCATAAAACTATTAAACTAATTTAAAAAATAAACACAAAAAGTAAACTTTTCAGACCAGGATGAGCCAAAGGCAAGGCATGAAAAATAATTTCACTAAAACATATACTAGAAATACGTATACGCAACAACCCCTCGCCCAATTGTTGTATGAAACTTACAGTACAGTACTTATTTTAGTTATAAATTACTTGAATTATATAATAGCCATTTCGTTTGCCTTACTAAATCAATTTTCAGTGGACGATATCTCCCAGAGCCTTGTATTGTCTGAATTTAATTGTTTCATAGGACATCAAACTAAATACATGCAGCCCAAACTTTTTAATTTTTGAGTTCAGCAACATTATGGTGGGGGGTATAGTGCTGTTTCTACCATCAATCACTAAGAAAGAAATTACTTTTATCACAATATTGATGAATCACGAAATAATCAATGCAGTATTTAGTATATAGACACCAAAGGCTGTTGAAAGAAGAAAGTGCTTCTCTATCATACAATGAGTGTCCTTTAAAAAATCAAATTCATTCAAATGTCTACGGATGCATATAGTTCAAATGTATAGGGGTCCATTCAAATTAGATTTACTAAGACGTATTAGGGATTCTATACTCCAATTCTTAGTGTGCATAGATTATATCAGTAAGTTGATACTTCTACCCACATTGAACTGCTGTGATGTGGAGCTGGCAGGAATATGGAAAACTAAATATTGATGGTCATAATCAGAGGTCTCTATGCATGTCAGGGAAACTGATCTTTCCTGAGTCGGGACTTGAAACTGATTGGTTAATTGGTTAAATTTGTACCTCTTATATTAGAAGCAAGTTACATTGTGTAATGCTAGTTAGGAAATTCCATGGTATTTTAACATCATACCTACCGGTAAAGAGCTATTTTCCATGTTTCAATTAATCTGTTCATACATGTTATAGCACCATTATATATTGCCTTAATTGACAATATGTGAACGATATACAACTTTTGAGTTAAAATTAGTTTTTGTAAAATTTAGTTCGTCAGGGTTTTCAATAGCGTTCAACCCGCCTAACAAGTTTGAGAACTTACTGATCAACAAGTCAGTGAGAAAAGCGTTTGCTATTTCCATTCTTTTCAACTCATGTTGACACCATATCTTGTTGATAACCTTTGCGGACGCTTTTTTAAATGCGCGCTTCAGATTGACTTATCGTGCCGTCACCAGACAGTCTTATTAGTTCAGCTCTTTTAGCGTCAACGTCGTCTCCCACAGCCTCATTACCAGCGGTTTGAGTGTCCTCAACTAATTCCTCAATCGTGGGGTTTTCTTCACATTTGCGTTTCACCATCACGTTATTATCATAGCACATATTTTATTGCGGAACAACAACTTTGTGGTCGTATGGATGTCTCAACGTAATCTCTAGTCTCGCGTACTTACAGTATGCTCTTTAATGCGGTCACAATTGTCGATGCTTCCTCTTTACTAATATGTCCAAGGTAATATCACTCTTGCTCGGACAATAGAAACAAACGAGCTTACTAATGTTTTCTCTATACGGTTTTGCGATCGACGTTAGTTGTTGTGTGATGACAATAACGTCTAAACCTAAAATATCGCGCACTAAAAGCCAAGTTGACTAACTGACTAGTCCTGTTCTTGACGTCTTGAGAACTTGCACAATCGTCCAACACAATCAAGGTGTTGGTACCTTTAAAAGCTTCAGTCACAAACTTGAGAACAGCGTCAACATTGTCTTGCACACAGTCTATCGCTAGAACATCGGGGTCACATACATATTTCCAATCTCGTTACGCCTTATTCCACTTGAAAGTAGGGCAAATCAACACAATATAGTCAAACTTACTGCGATACTCAGATTCCAACGTGTTGAGCAAATAGTGTGTCTTACCACAAGCTGTCATCCCAACAATTAGCATATTAAATGGAGTTTCCATTAAATTGCGTTTGATACTGGATTGATTGTAGACCATTGTTCATGAAGTTGACCAACCCATCACTCATCACAAACATCCTACACATAACGTTCGCAGTCGTCGCTTTCTTAGTGATTTCAAGTGAGAAGCACACCAGATTGTGTGTTCACGATTTTCTTGCCAGTGGCCACGTTGTGGTTGTCTTGAACACTCCTCAAGTCGATGACCAACGCAAAGCAGTCCTTGTAGAACTTTTGTTTGGTTATGAACTGAGCGTGTTCTTCGCTAAACCCAAACAGTCGTTTTGCTTCTGCACAGAACTTTGATTTTGGAATGCCTTGTGAGTACACACTATTTGGTACACCCTCAATTGTGATTCTAACACTTTCAATATTTGGAAATAAGAACTCCTCACTGTCTGTTCGCGCCTTCTTCGTGAATAACAACACAATTGTCTTCATGCTTTTTCTTGGCAGGTTGATGTTCTCATTCACAATGGTTGTGCCTTTGTCCCATTCAGTGGTCTTCGTCAACGTGACGTGCTCATATGACAAACTCCGTCCACTTGTATACAATGACGTTATTTCATCAGAGAGCTCCTGGTTATCAATCGTTTCATACTCAAGTTCGAGGTTCTCCAGGGTATATCCGCCTACACTTTCGTTGAATTGCGCCACCATGATGTCTGTGGCCTTTGGAAGTGTGATCACATATTGCAAGTTGTTGTTCATACTAAAAGGAGCGTACAATCCATGGTCATCCATGATCTTGCCGAGCTTTATCCGCTGTTTCGTTCCAATCACGCTAAACATCAACGCATCTTTGCTGGCTTTGTTAGGGTTCAACGTGATGACATTCTGCGTTCTTGTCCCTTTTATAGAACCCATTTGTGATCGTCTGAAACCAGGGCTCAGTTCTACTGCTGTGACGTTCATATACTTTACACACATTTTGTTACCACCGTTTTAGTTTATAATAGTCATACACGAACCACGCAAGCACCACCACGAGCACCCACAAATTCTGAGCCAACCACGCGAGACCCTTTGCGCCTAATGTCAATGCATTGTAAACTAAGTTAGCCAATCCAACAGCCCATGGACCATCTTCATTATTGCGTTCTTAACAGCCTGTGCAAATGACATCGTGGCTCTAGCACCTTTCGCGACAGCAGATCTCCCAGCGACAATAATGGTTGTTATAATTCCAGCCACTGAAATTGCTAGAGCGCTCAACCCAACCATGTTTTCTTTTGCCCACCTCTTGAACTTCTGCAACCTGTCAATGTCGACTTCCTGTTGCTCTCCAACTTCTTCCATTTCTCGCTGTCCCAAGGTTTTGTCTCTAGCCTGCGTGAGTCCGATCGTTCTTTCAGCCAGATCGATGAACTCTTCGTTCTCAGCGATCGTGAGGTCTCTTCCTTCAAGTTCTGTCATTCTTTCGTTCGTTTCATTTATTGCGTCTTGATAGTGGTCTGCTTCTATTTGCAACGCACCAGTGTCACCTATTCTTGACTCATGCAACACACTCTCGCTTGGATTGAGCGCGCCATCCAATTCGCGATTCTCGTTTGGTGTTAGTCCAGGTATGTCGACGTATTCCGCGCGCGTGATATCCAACAATGGTTGACTCCTTGCGATGTCTTCGATTGTCGAAGATTATTGTCTGTTGATTATTGTCTACGATTTTCTGCACTAACTCCTTGAATTGGTCAACTGAGCGTTGCGCAACCTTAGCGAAGTTGTACTTCAGAGCACCACCTTCACCACGTTTGAGAACTATTTGCTCTTTACCAAGTTCGTTATTGTTGAGTCTGGGTTTGAATAACACGTTGTTTTTCTTGCTCATTGATGTTCTGTTTCGCAGTCCAAACACGTCAGAGTCACGATCATTAAACTTGAACCCCTTTTCAACGTTGGTGGTTCTCAGGATTCGATGGTGAGTCAACAACGACTGCTGGAACTTCTATGTTGGTACCTCTTATTGTCACCGTTTTTCCATCGTCAGTGTCAATAAACGACGTTTCTGTTTCTTGAGATCCTCTTCTTTCCTGCTCATCCTGCAATTTGCTCATTCTTTCATGCAATTTGTCAAGCTCAACGAGTTCAACGTGTGACATGTCGTCATCGAACTCGTCGTTGAGTAAATCATAGTTTCGAGTGAGTTCTCCGAGTTCACCACTAATTTGATCATCAGTATATCTATCAAGTCTATCGAGGTCTTCCATCTCATAGTCCTCGAAGTCTTCCCCACCTTCAGCCATTACATTAACTCACATTTTGAACGTCACTTTCTGGTATCCATGAGTTATGTTTGCTTTCATAACCTAACCATTTGACCAACACCATCTTCTTTCCTCTGACTTTCTTTTTTTCAACACTTTCTCAACTCTATACACGCCATCAAGTCTCTTGCTAACTAGCGACAACTCCTGCTCATAAAATTTCCCAATGATCTGTTCACCTGTGTGGTCCTCAATTTCATACACATTAGGGTCACCACGAATAACTTTCACCACTTTGAACAGCTCTTCAGTGAAGTTAGCTTCATAACCCTTTGTGAATACGCTTTTGTACTTACTAATTCTCACCAACTCACCAACCTTGAACTTCGGTAATGGGTTGTCTGCAAATTGGTGACCAAACAAAGTGGTCCATACTTCGTTCTCAATTGACTTATTGACGTCCTTTGGTTTCATCATAATGCCTCGATTCACATTGCCATTGTAATTCTCCACAAACTGGTCAAGAGCGTCAATCCATTTGTACGTCCCACGAGCATAAAAGTACTTCCACATAATGCTCTTAAGACTTCTGTTAAAACGCTCAACAACAGCAGCTTTCTTATCGCTCTTAGTGCTGAAATATTCAACGCCACGTTCTTTCAACAAACTTTTCACCCCAACATTGTAGAACTCCATCCCATCATAAAATTGAGCTAACTTGGGTGCGGTCCCAAATCGATCTTTAAAGTAGTCCAACAACTTTTTAACAGCCTTTAACAGCCATATTGCCAGTGTCTTTTCGATAAACCGCAACACCAAAAGCATATCTACTCAACACTTCGACGCCTGTTAATATCCAATAATACCCTTTGTTCTGTTTTGAATACTTGCTCATGTCAACCAAGTCCATTTGAAGCTCTTCACCAAGGTAATCAACAAAGGTCGCGCGGAACTTGTGTCTTCTCACAATGAGTTTGTACCTAGTGTAAGTGTCCTGCGTTGTCAACCATTCTTTCACTGCTTTTCTAGTTACTCTCAGTCCATTTCTCAACGCGTGTTGATACAATTTTTCTACACTACTGAACCCGGTCTTAGGATTGTAGTAAATGTCTCTCAACCCTTGTTCTGTTTCCACACCAAGTTCCATATAATTCACACAATATACAATTCCAATAGCACCACACCAATTCTAGCGTCACCATTATTTGGTTTGACACGAAACGTCATACTCGAGTGAACGCCTTTTTTAATTCTCACCTTGGACTCAATGTCTGTGTAACGCTGTACTGCTCCATTCAAAGACCGCTCGTCAGGTATTGGCAACGTTGTGATCACATTTCTGCGCTTCCCGTCAGTACCCACATTACTTTCCGTTTCATCGGTGTCACACGAAACTTCTATGTACTTCAAACCTTTATTCATGTCAACCTTGTTTGGACTGTCCTACCACTGTGAATTGCTCTTTACTATCGCACCCTTCGCGAAGCCAAGCAAATGGTCCAATGGTGTCTAAGTGGGTTGGGAAATTAGTGCTCCCACTCGGATAGCTAGTCTTGACCCTACTCTTTCCTGTGACTGTGAGTTTCTCTTCTCAAGGCTCGCCCCAACTCCCCTAAACTTATGTCTTAGGGCTCTAACCAAGTCGTCGAAGTCGTAATACCCTTCACCCACTTGAATCGTTTCGAGAAGTGGTGGTTGACTTCCACCAGCAGAAATCGCGTACGCTCGAACACCATCACCACTCGTCACGTTATTGTAGTCCCAAAACACAGTGGCTGTCTTGACCACGATGTGTGGGTTATCGTGTGTGGCTACTACGCTATCGTCAAAGGTCACAACTTTCTCCACACCTTTGATAAGTACCGTCAACTTTCGAGGATCGTTGTCTACGCGACGCTCTTTAGTGTGATCACTGGACTGACTGAAGTCGAACCCATAATTTAGACTCATTACTTTAACACACATTTAGCGCTGACTACTCAAGCGTCGCACACAAATCCAACTATACGTCACCAACATTGATACTACTACCGTCTTGGTCATGAGTCACGTTGAACACTAGCTGTGTGAAAACGCCTTTGTTTATCGACACCTTCGACTCAATGTCGAAGAAGTGTTGAACAGAGCTCTTCAGTGGTTGAGTGGTGGTCAATGGTAACTCAACGATAACGTCACTCTTGGCACCGTTGACTATGTTCTCAGGTCTGTTCACAATGCTGCAACCCACTTGTACATACTTCAGTCCTTTGTTGATGTTCACAACGTTAGGGCTGACCAAACCACTAGTGGTTATTGTTGTGTTTTCATTGAATCCAACAGTTCTCCAAATTTAAACAGCTCCAATTGTTGGTCAGTCTTTATCACACACTTTGAGTCGTGTTTGTTGGCAATCAACTCGATAGCCCTTAGTCCCTTCAAGTCGTCAGCAATCATCTTGAAAGTGTGATACCCAGGTCCAAAAACGTGTTCGTTGCTATTATAGCTCACTTTGTCGTTGACACCAGTCTCCACATTAACATAGTCCCAAAAGATGGTTGCTTTTTTCACCAATAAGTGAGGGTCTGAGTCGAGCGCCAAGAGAGCTTCTGGTAGATCCACAGTTTTCGTCGCACCCTCAATCAACACCACAATATTGACCATATAATGTAGCGTGTGTTATAGATGCTGACAAAAAGAAGACAAGGTGAACTAATTCTCATTAGCCAGTTCCCAAATGCGCAACTAGACAAGTTTGAGTTTGGGTACAACCTTGTAGATGACAATAAAAAACAGTCAAGACTGTTGACATTTACTTCAAGTCAGGCCCAAAGTACTCCGATCTGATTAGTATAAAGTCACCAAAGTTCACAAAGAACAAGGACTTTACAAAATTCCTCTACAACACGCCAAGATTCCCAAAATATGGTGGAGCAATGGGCGTGTCCCAAAGTTATTACTGACGGAAACCCAGAAGGACTCTGGGGAAGTCGCGACGTTTCCACCATATGTCCTCAATTACTCAACCCACAACTTTGACGTCTTTGTTGACGACAATAATTCCTTCAAATCAGACCTACCGAAAATACTCATCGACACCAAATTGCGTTACCATGACAAGGCAATTGGTGGTAACGTTAACACAGTTTGGACTCTAGTGAAGAGTTACTATCAAGTGATCGCAGGTATGTACATCGCTACGTACCGTTCAGGGGTGTCTCTACAGAACTTGAGTTATCACGTCAACGTCCCAAAGCAAATCGTGAGTCTCATGAGGTTCCATACGTACTTCACCATTCGTGTTTCAGTAAGAGTAAAGTTGACATTAGCAACATCTTAAGACTGTACCTCCCTGACTGGCGACTTTTGAGAGGTCATGTACCATTGACTGCTGTTGGGAATAGATACATCATGGACATCCAAGGTGATTATCGTCGGTATTGCCCGAGACACTCTGATAGGTTCACACCATTTGGACAAGAACTACTAAACCAATCGATTGAAGTTTATATTTACGCCATTCTTGGAGCCCAAGCGAAGTCAAAGCAAAGCGTGGGGGTTAGAGCTAGTGCCAGATAAACACAACACATCTTTAGAAACATCATTGAAGACGCTGTGGTTCAATATTCACCCAGTGTTTGGATCAATCTTATGAATAAAGCGATCAGTGACACCAATGTCAAGCTGGACACGGCTGTGACACCCAACACTTGGCTGATCCCCAGAAGCATGGTTTTGTTAAAGACACCTATTCCTGGTTACAACAACATGTTAAAAACTGCCACCCACGCCATGGGTTTTGGTTACAACAGTGGGTTGAACTACCATAGCCCTCGTCAGCAGCCTATGAAAGTCCACCAAGAAGCAGGGTCTCACCTGGAAACTCTAGCTGTGAAGTCAGTGAAGAAAACAGCGGTCGTCACCACACACAAGCCAGACAATCACACGACGACGATGACCACCACAAAGCCAGACAATCACACGACAACGATGGCCATAGTGCTCACAGTCTCAGTGGTCTCTGGCTATCTAGCGAGCAAATATGTCTCAAAGTAATGAGTCTAAACTATGGGTATGAGTCTGACGATCACGCTAAAATATTGAAAAGAACGAAAAGGCATCTGGACGAAGATCCTAAGTTGAGTGTGAGTGGTGGAAGGATGTCTGGACCCATCGACATGCAAGGTTTAGAGATCAAAAACATAGCAGATCGAGTCAACGACCAAGACATCATCAATGAAAAAGTCTTAGAGCAATTGTACTTACCGTTCTATTTCAAAGTGCGTGAGTACAACGTAGTGTTCGACTTCAACACCAACACACACGCCATGAAAAACGTGGACTTCCATGCAGCGACGGTTCCAAAGTGAATGCCATTGGTGACGCTACAAGCATGTTGACGCAAAACAACCAAACTTATGGTCCTATTATTGGCTTTAGCAGTCAAGGTCGTCGTTTTCTGTCACCAGTGTTGACACCATTTCCACTTGAATCAGGCCTTCATTTCAACTGCCCAAGCATGCAATGGTGTGACCTTTCCATTTTTGTGGTACTTTGGTTGCCTACGAGAGCCACAGGGACAAATTGGGAAACTATTGTGTCAAACGACGATGTTCACAGGATATAAGACAGGAATGACTAATGGACTCGCGTATGGTGGTTCAATCCCAGCAATGGAAAACGTGTGCACAATTCCAAGTGGTGTTGACCTCACCAAAACGCATATGATATCAGTGCACTGGCAAATGAACAATTCACACGTTAGAGTCAACATCAAGTCAACCGATTCAGACTTCACAGCGAACATGAAAAAGATAGGCGCCCCTTATGGAACGATATTTGGAATGCATCGACCAAGAGTGCCACTCGCACCCTATGCATACCCATCATTGATAGAGTTCTACGGCATGAAAATCGTGAGTGGTTACATGACAAACCATGACATCATAGTCAGTAGAAAAATGATGAAGGAATACAACATAAAGTGAGTGTTTGACTCCCCATTACTATACGTTGGAGTGACCAGATCTGCGTCAAATTAGTATGGGAACATGCGTTTCAAAAAACGTGAAACATTCAAGATAAATAAGACAACTGATCACATGTTGAAGGCTGGTGGGTCATTTGGCCGCGGTAATGTGAGCCTTGAGCTTCACGCTGAAATTGGTTTGAGGTCGAGAAAGACTAGGGTGAACCCATTTTGCTGCCTGGGGAAGAGCCAGACAACACGACAACACCGTCAGTGTCATGAAAACACACAGTGAGACAAGGACTAAGTTATTGTGAGTTGGTTCGCCAGACTGGTTCGCAACGTGAGAAACTTTTTCAGAAAGCCGAAGAACAAGTCGAGTGTCAGAACACATCGGATGCGTTGGTTCACAACAAAGCAGGTCTACAAAGTCCTAAGCAAAGACCAAGTGGTGGCACCCTTAACACATCATGTGTTATGAACTTCGCTAATTACTACAGTAAACCTCACCCTACCCCCACAGGGTAAACATTGTTAATAAGTAGCGAGGTTACGAAGGACGGAGAACCTCGAGGCAGCTTTGCTTGTGCTTATCACACGCTGATCTAAGGTGAAGAAATATCGACATAAAACACTTCTTAAAGACTACGATTATTACGAATACTTCGTCATAAAAACCCAACGAATTTGTAAGTATTCAAGAGTCATTCTGAGTTACTTATCTTTGTTTCATTGATAATTTACTGTAAAACTTGTATATATTTCATAGTTGACTATTCTACTATATCACAACCACTGGTGATATATATTAGTGCAGTTTGCTTAAAATAAGTAACGACCCACCACGAGGGAGTGAAACAGTCAAAAATTCTACGACAAAGCGACACGAAATCGTTGATCTCGATTGCAAGACCACAACAGTCCACATCAAAGACAACAAACAGCCATTCATCGCGCGACCGACCGTCTTTGAGTACTTCAAATACTTCAAATATCAATAGAATTCATCTAGAGAAGGTAACATTCACAATTATTTGGGAAATTATTGAAGATATTGCTGTGTGATTTGAAAACTTCATAACTATTAACATCGGACAATGTAGTGTGCATGAAATCGAGGCTATCAGACTTTGGCTACATAAACACCGGAAGTAGATCAATCCTTTACAAAAATGCCTCCAAAAGTGGACTCAAAAACTCTTATTGGGAAAATTCAAAATGGAACCCGTGGCTTCAATGAATTACTGGAAGAATTTGACGCAATCTTCTCAACGAAACCTCAGCTAGAGAGACTTGAGACGATATTTAAGGAAATAGAAGCTAAATACCGACTTGTAAAGAAGCAACTAGATAACATATTTGACAAACTGGTTGACGAAGGCACACTGAAAGAAGATGAAACAACACAAGCTAACTTAGAACTTGGCAGAAAAGTCAAAGTGGATTACTTAGAAATAGCTCAGAAATTTCTAGAGTACGAAAACCAATGTCGTTCAAAAGAGAGTGAAAAGAGTCCCGTTAACACAGAATCGATAGAAGCCATGACTGCGGCTGTAACAAAGATGGCAGAGGCATTAGAATTCAAACCCAAAACAGCTGGTGGTTTAGAAAGACTGTCTGTCCCATCATGGGATGGAACCCGAAGAACATATGCAACATTTAAAAAAGAGTTCAACCACTGGATGGAAAAGTACAAACAAGATCAAGAAGAACAGCTACAACGTTTCCGCAAGGCAATGCCAACAGGCTGGTGGACAGACCAGGTCAAAACTTGTAAAAGTATTAAACAAGCATGGGGAGTCTTAGACGTCGAGTTTGAAGACAAGAGAAAACTCATGGACAGTCTCTTATTAGAGATAAACAACTTGAAGCCTGTTAAAAGAGACTCAAAGTCCCTGACGATGTTCAGTACCACAATACGCAGATATGTTGATGACATCGAGGACAATGGGTGCCCTGTAAAACATTCAGCAGAATCACCATTATTTATGTCCCAACTTCTACCGAAACTCGATGCAAGAGATAATATAGAGTATGGGAGAGAAATGCAAAGGGAGAAGAAAGGAGAAAGTGTAATAACGCTGGTCGAATGGCTCCTTCAAGAGGCCAATCTCCGGAAGGGGAAGACGAGACGACGAAAACGAAGACAGGATGGATCGGAACAGACAGCCATACTTCCCTAGGAGATCATACAACCATGCTATTGACAACACTCATCCTGATGACGAATTCTGCATACTTGGATGTGCCACAAAACATCTACTTCAAAGCTGCCCCACCTTTCAAACCTCTACAGTTAGTCAACGATGGGACATAGTAAAAAAGAACCAACGCTGTCGCAAATGTCTAAGGACACATCATACCAATAACTGTTCTAAAGTCGACGGAACAACTTGTGACAAGTGCAAAAAGAACCATCATCGTTTTCTACACAGCGAGAGAAAAGAACATCCAAACAACAACTTGAACCCCGATGCTCCTCCATTTCCCAAACCTGCAGGTGCCGCTAGCAACAACAATGCACAAAACAGTACCCAAGCAACAAATGAGAAGATAAGAGCAGTAGGCGGGCTTTGTCTAATCCAGAAGGTCATAGCCTTTGACATCGATGGAAAACCATTTGAACTACTTGCCATGCTGGACAGCGGATCAAATACCAGTCTTCTATCAAAAATGCGGCAAAACAGCTGCAACTGACAGGAACCAAAACTCACCTCACCATGAATCTCGCTGGTGGAGAAACAAAGTCAGAGGTGTCAGACCTTATTGAGATCACAATTTCTCCAATCGACGAACAGAACATAAAAAAAACCTTCCCCGTGTATACAGTCAGGAAGCCTTGCAGCAGCGCTAAGACAATCCCAAAGAAACTTGTAGAAGAATATACACATCTCAAACCAATATCAGATAAGATACACCTGTCAGGTGGAACAGTAGATCTTCTCATCGGAACTGATTCTGCTGACGCATTTATCGACGTTCACACGCTATCTGGAGGACCTGGAGAACCTATCGCCAAAAGGAACTGTTTCGGCTAGTATGTCCTGGGACAGCTTGAATCAGCGACAACAACTGCGACCATTCAGTCAGTTAACGTAGGAACCGTTAGCATTGCTGATGACATCAAGAAACTTCTCCACCAAGACCAACTAGGAGTCAAGCCAACCGAGCTTTGTACCTGTACCGATGAAACTCTACGAGAAAGCAAGTTCGTCAAATCTCTCACAAGTACCACAACGCTTGTTGACGGACGAATTCAAGTGAAGATGCCGTGGAAAGATACTGGGACACCAAAACAAAGCAACTATTCTATTGCATACAAAAGAATGCAATCCTGTGAAAGGAACTTTAACAAAAGAAATTGTTTCAATGTCGTAGATAAGGAAGTACTAAAGCTTGTCGACCAAGGTATTGTCACCGAAGTACCAGCAGATCAGATAGACCACAACAAACCAGAGTGGTATCTACCGCTGCAAGCTCTTTTCACACCAGACAAGTCGACACAAGTTCGTTTGGTGTTTGATTCATCCTCCAAGGGCTATGATGGTTTATCTCTTAATGACCATCTAGAGAAGGGTCCAAACTACATCAATAGCCTATGCGATGTTCTTATGGCTTGGAGGTGGGACAATGTTGACTATTCTGGTGACATTCGGAAAATGTTCGGACACCTTCCTGATGGCCTTCAGACGCTTCGCAAGCCTTAGGGGTCACCCAAGTACTTGTTGGTCGGACTGTGGCACCAATTTTGTTGGAGCCCAAGAGTACTTCGACGAAATAAAGAAGAGTTGGAATATTGAACAGATAAAGGACACCCTAACACAAGAGTTCAACTGTGACTTCAAGTGGGAATGGAATGTCCCAACCGCGAGCCATCAAAATGGAGTGGTGGAATCGCTCATTAAGTCGGTTCGACAAGCCCTCAGTGCTACCTGCAAAGACCAAGCCTTCATTGAAGAACAATGGAGAACTTTCCTTACTGAAGTCAGTTATATCATCAATGGTCGTCCTTTGTACCCTAGCTCTGAAAATATCTGGGAAAGTCCTCCTATAACGCCCAACGACATCCTCCTAGGACAGCACAACGAACTACCTCAACCAACACCAGAAGACAGGGTCAATCCACGAGACCTTCTGAGGAGCACCCAGAAGCGGATTGCTGACTTCTGGAGTTGTTGGATGAAATACCTTGCTCCCAATTTACTACCTAGGAACAAATGGTACCGAGTGAGGGAGAATATACAAGTTGGAGACTTGGTGCTACAAACAGACCCAAAGCACAGACGCACTCAGTGGAAGATGGCTCTAGTCGTGGCTACATATCCTGGCAAAGATGGGCTCGTCAGGAAAGTTCGAATCAAGACCCAGTCAGGAGAATATGACAGACCTATCCACAAACTCTGCTTGATTGCAACCAACCAAGAGTTACAACTTAAAGATTAAATAAGAAACAATTAAGCGACATTTAACTATTTAGTTGTTAAGATTGATATTATTATAGTACTTATAAATGTTAATGTTCACGTTACTCAATTAGCAGTAGCTAATCTCCGCACTGGAGGGGAGTGTTATGAACTTCGCTAATTACTACAGTAAACCTCACCTTACCCCCACAGGGTAAACATTGTTAATAAGTAGCGAGGTTTCGAAGGACGGAGAACCTCGAGGCAGCTTTGCTTGTGCTTATCACACGCTGATCTAAGGTGAAGAAATATCGACATAAAACACTTATTAAAGACTACGATTATTACGAACACTTCGTCATAAAAACCCAACGAATTTGTAAGTATTCAAGAGTCATTCTGAGTTACTTATCTTTGTTTCATTGATAATTTACTGTAAAACTTGTATATATTTCATAGTTGACTATTCTACTATATCACAACCACTGGTGATATATATTAGTGCAGAAATAAAAGAGGATTTGACGAAGAGTAAACCGTGTTTGCTTAAAATAAGTAACGACCCACTACGAGGGAGTGAAACATCATGAATAGTATTTTTGTGGGACTACAGTAATGACAACCACAGTGCGATTATTTGACTTGGATAGTCATCAAATCACAGCGGTTACGAATAATGGTGATGTGTCATGGTTCAAGCGAAAGACGTCGCGCGTGCTCTAGGATATGCTCGACCAAAGGACGCAGTACATGACCACGTCGAATCTGATTGCAAAATAAAGGGTGGTGACTTAACACCTATGATGGGGTCAAGTTGTGAACGAACTTGGGGTCTATTCACTGGTGTTCTCAAGTAAAATGGAACGCGCGAAACAGTTTGGAAAGTGGATGCACTCAGAAGTCTTGCCAAGCGTTAGAAAGACTGTCGAAGCTGACGTCGGTCTCAAACACAACCAATTCAAGATGATCACTGAGTTCGATCTTCACACGAAAGTCGTTGGTTTTCTTAGGAAACACTATCCAGAAGCTATTTTGATAGCTGCTTGTGGTGAAAATCAAGACACTTCAAATAAAAGAATAAATTCGTGGAAAAAAGGTTACCAACGTGGAACACCTGACTTGATTATTGCCAACACAAACCGACAGCACACCGGGCTTGTGATTGAGTTCAAGAACCCGGGTGGTACAGGTAAGACTCTCTGTTGCTCAGATACAAATCCGCTGGGTATCTAACGTTGTTGTGTGACTCGTACGACGACGCTATTAGCGTGATAATAACATATTTCTTTAACATTGGGTTTCAATGCTCCGAGTGTGTTCGTAAATTTAAAAGTAAAGCGACGTTGAGTAACCACGAGAAACGCACACACTGTGCGGTGTCATGCAACTAATTCTGTGTTGTGGGGTGCTGACGTCTACACACTGCTTTATATTGTTCAGCACCACCAACAAATTATGGTCCTGGATTGTACGGTCAGAGTCACGAAAAACGGTGCAATGTGCTTTGAGAAAGATGATGTCGTCTGCCGTTGGGAACAATGTGTCAAGCTCACCAAGTCTTTTCAAGTGTTCTGTTGATATGAGACTACAAATAATGACGTGAATGCCAACTTTGACAAAGTCATGAATAACTGATAAGTCAGGGTACCAATGGCCTTCGTCGATGCCAATGACGTCAATGCCAGTCAGTTCACATGGTGTTGGAAAATCGGTGATTAGTTTCGCACTCAGGGTGTCTGATCCAACAACAATGGTCTGACGGTGTGTGGAGAACGTGTGGTCAGTTCGTCTGGTGTCACCTGTGTTGTTCATGTCAAGGACTTCCAATCCTAATTTGCTCAGCGCGACAAGTCTGCGGAGAACCTCTGTTGTCTTGCCTGCAAACATAGGACCAACGATGATTTATACTGTGAGGCACTGAGAGAGTAACACAACGGAACTTCTGTTAGGGTTGTACAAGTGGTCAGAGCCTGCGTACCCAAAGTGTTTGCACCCCAAGTAGCTCTTCAGAGGGACCATCCTAATTAACTTGTTGATCAGAGTGTTAGCTCTCTCAGTCTCAAGCTCTATCCAAGCGTTGTGAAGCGCTGCGGCAGTCTGAAAAATATTGCAATGTCGTTGTGACTCAAAACATTAATGTGTGAATCTTGAACTATAGTATCTTAACGTCTCGGGCTCAGTCGTCACGTCGGAAGTCATTATACTATGTGTTCCCTGAGAAAAAAACGTGTTGCGTTTGTGAGATAAGTTTCAACTTTTTCTACCATATACCCTGAGAAACATTTTTCACTGACGCGTTGGTAACCATCGTCCAATGTTGATTAGTTGACGTTGTTCTAAGTTTTCAAGATGAGACCTCGAGTTTTCATGTCTCGCTCTGCACATTGGGTTGTTGCTGGCCACACTGCATGGATAACACTCGTAAATTGTGCGACCATCTGCGATTGTTATGTGCGAGTCCATGATCATGTGATCGTCGATATCGTCTGCACTCATCACCGCGTGACACGATCCACATATGTTGACGTCATGATCCTCAGCGAGTTGAATCCACGCTTTGAGCTTGAGTGGTCTCGGTCTCCATAGAAGACTCACGAAGAATATTTCAATGATAGTCACCAAGTAGCGTAGCAGTGGGTCTACGAGGGTCGCGTAAGTAGTTATTACCCGCTAACACAATGTGTTTGAATGATAAGTAACTCCCCACAGGAATCACGTCAACTAACTTATTAATCAGGGTGTTGGCTCTAGTCTCTTCAAGAAGGACCCAAGCATTGTGAAGTTTTATGGTAATGTTAAGCGATTTGTAAAGTTGACACGACTCTTCACCATTGTTGGAACGCAGTGTGAAGACTGACGAATATCGTTTTAAGATGTCAGGCCCAGAGGCGTCTTGTGGGATAGACACAGATAGAACTTGCGATCTTTGCATCTGACTTAGGATCTCGTCAAGCTCTGCTCTGGTGGCGTTTTGGGGAATCACGTAAGTCATGATACTATATGCTTAAAAAAGTGCGTTGGGTTGATTTACTGTGAGACACCTGTGAGACAACTGTGAGACACCTGTGAGGTCATCTGTAAGTAAGATAACATGTGATAGTGTATTAGATGGCTGAAGACTCACAGACTGTTGACACCAAGGAAACAAAGATCACGGCTGAGGTGAAGAGCGTGAAAGTGAAGGACCCAAAGCGTGTTGCTGCAGGGAAAAAGTTGGCTGAGATATCGAAAGCTGCGAAAGAAAATAAAATGCGTGAAATGATCAACGCGAAGAACAGGGAACACTTGGTGTTCTCATTGCTGGTGTTTCGTTATGGTTGACAATTCGTGGTGAGAAAGACGCACATGTGCCCACTATCGCGACGACACCTGCGTCAGAAAGTCACAGACGCCGTCCAACACTTGACACATTCGATTCTTGAACAAAACATATGCTAGTGTATATGACTGCGATCGATCGAAAAGAAGTCATGAACGAATTGTACGAGGCGGTTCTTGTCACGACTGCCGCTGTCGTTGTGAGTATGGTTTCGAGAAAGGCTTTGAGAGAACCATTGGGAAGGTGTGTTGAAACTTGCTGCAGCTGTTGGTGCAGGAACGTTGTTAGTGAAATGGGCACAATCGAAAAAGTGGATATCGACAGATCCATTTAAATCAACGTAAGTTAATGGCGAGTCTTGTGGCAATAGGGATATTTAATGCGATAGCTTTGCTGGTGCTGGCTTCGCGTTTTCGAAACTTAATCACACAGGTTATGAAGCTGAGATGGAGAGACACAACCATGCGTTGGAACAATTAGCCAGTGCGAAAGAAGCGTGGTATGAAAACGAGGTTGCTAAGAAAGACAAGTTCCAACATTTACGGCAAATGCTCTCGGACGCTAATGCAGACATCAACGACACAAACCACATGTTGGATCGTCTTAGAAGCGCAATGACTATCCATCACGGCGGTCGAGTGTTCACTGAAAAACCAAAACTTGCGGATTACTATCATCCAAGTGCGCAAATGAAGGAATACCAATTGTTGTTTGTTGGCGTGTTGGGTCTAGGCACTGGTGTTGTGGTCCACGCGTTGGTTTGAAGGAAAATGTTCTCTGATAGTATAGGTGATGAACCCTAACGAATTACTTATGAGTCAATTGAGTTACGGCTGGTCAACTGATGAAATCGCGAACCATGATCAAGTTGAATGTGGGGGAACGCGTGAGCTTTTTAATTGCTATGATTGTGAGAAATCTAAAGTGAAAACAAAGTGTGATGGGTATGTATGCTCGGAGTGTGGTGTTATTGAATATGGGTTCGTCCAAAGTCATAGTGACGTCAAGTTGGTGCGACCGAAAAGTGTTCACAAACGGTCTTGGTGGATGGGGAGGAAACTAAGGAATATCGTAAAATGTGAGTACATCGAGCCAATAAAAGAAGACTTCATGAAAGTTGTTAACACGCTAGAGTCGTGTGGGTTGATAAGGGGTAAAAACGTCAGCAGATACGGATACTACATCATAAGGTTGTGTCATAGAAGAGGATTCAAGACATTTGGGGTGGTGTCAGATCTCAAGGACGGAAAGGTGAAGCAAAAGTTTGACAACAATCTGTTCGGGGTAGTGTATCCAAAGTTAGGGTGGTGTGACAACAGCGATCATTATTACAGTCAGTGGTCTAGACAGAAAAAAGTGTAGTATAAGTATAGAGGCCAATGAGTCTGACTGTGGAAAATCCACTGACAAAAAGACAAGTCAAAATTGGTGGACGGGTGTGGAAACGTCTCGTTAGAAGTGGTGTTGTGAGAGCCAGCTATGACGACGCACCTAGAGACCATAGGAGTGAGTGGTCAATCAGGTGGTTAGAACGCTCGTTCAAAGGCTACACAAGGTCTTATCTTGTGGAGGTAGTGCATGACGACGACGTTAGCCAATTGAGTCTAAGTAGACCTGCGATTAGAGGTATTTTGAAACGTGAGCTTGGAAGAACCAATGGAATGAAGGTAGTGGAAGCAATTAAAATCACTTTTGAGAAACTGTTAGAAGCCGGTTCATCTACTCACAAAACTGCTTATTTCAATAGCAAAACATGGACCATTCTTAACGAGCGCGACATTAGTGTTGTTGTCGAACATGGTGCAGAACAATTGCAATCACGTGTGGCAGCTTGGTTGTCTGAAGGGTCTGGATGGACAATAGAGAAATTAGAAGGCCATTACATCAACATTGTGACTTACTCGCCTCTCGCTGGGTCAAGCTATATTGCGTTACCAAAATAATTGTCCAATAGTGCGAAGGGTTTGATCAACATAAAAAACAACGACAGTGAGTGCTTCAGATGGTGTCATTTGGCACACAAACGTAACATCAGACAAAACCCAGCGAGAGTTTCTAAGTATGTCGAGCATGTGTCTGAGCTAGATTATGCTGGAGTGAGCTTCCCTGTCACACTCAAGGACTATAATAAGATTGAGAAGGCTAATAACATCAGCATTAGTGTCTTTGGTTATGAAAATAGGCAGCCCTACCCTGTGAACGTCTCAAAAGAAGGGTTCGACAATCACATGGACTTGCTGTTGATAACAGACAAAGAGACACAACACTATATGTGTACATAAAGGACTTCCATAAATTCATGTTCAACCAAACCAAACACAGAGGAAGGAAGCATTTTTGTAGATTTGTTTGCAATGTTTCAGTTCTTCAGCTGTGCTTGAGAAACACAGTGACGTTTGCTTGACAGTGAATGGAAAGCAAGCGATCAAGATGCCATGTAAAGGCGCTAAGGTGAAGTACAATAACTTTAACAAACAACTCAACGTGCCATTTGTTGTCTATGCAGACTTTGAGGCTATCACACGAAAGGTTCACACCACAACACCATCAAGCGAATCAAGTTGGACAAACGTTTATCAGAGACACGTCGACTGTGGGTATGGTTATAAACTAGTCTGTTGCTATGACGACACTTTTAGCAAACCAATCAAAATCTATCGGGGTGAGAATGCTGTTCACAAATTCATCAAAGAGATGTTCGAAGTTGTCAAATATTGCGAAAAAACGAGGAGAGAACACTTTCAAAAATACATGGTTTTGACTGCTGACGACAAGAAAGATTTCGCCGATGCTAAGTGCTGTCATATTTGCGGTGTGGACTACATTGACAGTGACACTAAAGTGAGAGATCATTGTCACATCACAAGTAAATATAGAGGGTCCGCACATCGTGATTGCAATATCAACTTTAGATTGACCAACAAGGTACCTGTTATATTTCACAATCTTCGTGGTTACGATAGCCATTTTATCATGCAGGAGATTGGTAAGTTTGGTCAAGACATAAATGTGATCCCTAACAACATGGAGAAGTATATGGCCTTCATGATAGGCAAACACTTGGTCTTTATGAACAGCTTTCAATTCATGAGCAGTAGTTTGGACAATGTGAAGAACTTGCCAGATGGTGGCTATGTCAAGACTTCTAAGGTGTTTCAAGGTGAGCAACTCAAATTGGTCACCAAGAAAGGTGTCTATCCTTATGACTATATGGACTCTATGGAGAGGTTCTCTGAGACACAGTTGCCTGCACGAGAAGAGTTCCATAGTATTCTCAACGCTACTGACATCTCAGAAGCTGATTATCAACACGCGCAGAATGTGTGGAGAGCATTTGATTTGCAGACAATGGGCGACTATCATGAAATTCAGACTATCTGAAATGCGACGTGTTGTTGTTGGTTGACGTTTTTGAGAACTTCAGAAAGACGTGCTATCAGCAATATGGATTGGAATCCGTGTCACTATTTCACATCACCTGGGTTGGCTTGGGACGCAATGCTCAAAATGACTGGCGTGGAGCTTGAGTTGTTGTCCGACATCGACATGTTTCAATTCATAGAGTTCAGGTATGCGTGGTGGTGTGAGTTATATCGCTAACAGACATGGTCAAGCAAACAACAAATATATGGAAAAGTATGATGAGAAACGCGAGTCGAAATATTCGATGTACCTCGATGCTAACAATTTGTATGGTTATGGGCAATGAGTCAAAGTCTCCCCACTGGTGGTTTCAAGTGGCTCACAGGGAGAGAAATAAAAAAGGTTAATCTGTGCAACTATCACAACGACAGTGAAAAGGGGTTGATAAGTCGAAGTTGATTTGGAATATCCACAACACTTGCACGATCTCCATAATGACTATCAACTTGCGCCAGAGAAGATGGAAATCACTGTTGACATGCTGTCAGAGTATTGTGAGAAGATCAGAAAGAAGTTCAACGTGAGTGTCGGGCTTGTGAGAAAATTGGTGACAAATTTGAGAGACAAAAAGAAATACGTTCTTCACCATAGGAATCTGCAGCTATACAAAGACTTAGGGTTGAAAATCAAGAAGGTCCATAGAGTGTTGCAATTCAATCAGTCCAAGTGGTTGGGGAATTACATCGACTTCAACACAACCAAACGAACTAGTGCTAAAAATGCTTTTGAAAAGGACTTCTTCAAGTTGATGAACAACAGTGTGTTTGGCAAAACGATGGAAAACCTGAGGAAGCGTGTAGACGTGAGATTGGTGACTAATGAGGAGAGTCTTGGCAAAGCTAGCGTCAAAGCCAACGTTTGTATCCTGCAAAATATCCAATGAGAATCTGGTTGCTGTCCACAAAGTGAAAGAGACATTGACGCTGAACAAACCTGCCTATGTTGGTATGTGCATACTCGACTTGAGCAAAACCTTGATGTACGATTTTCATTACAATTATGTGTGTAAGAAATATCCTGGATGCAAGCTGCATTTCACTGACACGGACAGTCTACTATGCACAATCGTGACTGACGATGTCTATGAAGACTTTTTGAAGGACCGTGAGAAGTTCGACAATAGTGACTATCCATCAGACAGCCCATTTGGTTTCAACGAAAATAAAAAGGTGATTGGAAAAATGAAAGACGAATGTGCTGGTGTGCCAATCGTTGAGTTTATTGGGTTGCGCAGCAAAATGTACAGCTATGTGAAAGAGTCTGGCGGTGGTGGTAAAACTGCAAAAGGAATCAGGAAGAACATTATCAAGAACGTTATCAAACATGACGATTATAAAAAGGTGTTGCTCGAGCAAGGACAATTGCGTCACACAATGAAGGGCATTAGAAGCGTCAAACACGAACTTGGAAGTTACGAAATCAACAAGGTGTCATTGTCCTGCTTTGACGACAAACGTTATCTGTTAGAAAATGGTGTTGAGTTCTATGCATATGGTCACAAGGACATTCCACAAAATAGTTAACGAATGACGTCGAAACATGTGTGACCATCACTTTAGAAAAGACACAACAGGTGGTGTTGATGGACTAATTTTCTGACATACGAAATTTATTTAACATTGCCACTAGACCCACAATCTAGTGGCTTTTTTCCACATGTGAATTGGCGGTATAGGAGTTGGGGGTACCGGAATAGTTTTTTTTTCTATACAACAGCCAAACACTGACTCAGGCTAAGCTGTGGGGTTAGTGTTGTGACTCGTCAAGTGCTTCTAACTCACAAAACTAGTGAGTAAATTAGAATATCAAGCGACATGATACAAAAACCTGTTTGAAAAGTCGTTCGTTGGAGCTTGGTTGAGGCTGTTTTATCGATTTGAAATGGCTTCAAAGTTGATTGTCGAATTTTGACGTATAAAGCGACACTATTGAGGTCAGCTTGGTCTGGCGGTACGCTATAAGTCAGTGTTTGGGCGTTGTATAAAAAAACTGCTCCGGTACCCCCAACTCCTATACTACTTCACAGTATATAAACATGATAACCCATTTTATATTTCGTAAATAAGTGGGCAGTGATTATTCTGTTACAATCAGAGAGCAGGACTCAGTAGTAACCAATCGTTGTGTATATACAAGTTCTGAGCACCGGGACACACTCCTCCCAGTTTACCTACTTTCTCGCTATCTTTTTTTGCTACAGTTCATACCTACAGGCGACAAACTTCCATCTATGACACAAACAAATTAACTTTGACAGATAACGCACCAGTTATATAGCCGAACCTGCGCCTAATACCCTTCACTTCACTCTGAAGATGACTGACGCTGATGCCGTTCTCAAGACCGCTTTACAACAACCTGAATGATCCACTGCGATAAACTATAATAACTGTAAGGGCCGATTACATACGCGACCCATGGCTCGCAACTGAATCACTTAAAAACCCACGTATTAAAAATTCCCAATGTTTTATTAACTTTATGCATTATCAGGCGCATGTGCAATTTTGCGCACCTATTTTTATGTTTAGAGGCGGTCTTTTTAAATTAAACGTCATCCTCGTTTATGACGTTATGTTTAAGGAAAATTTCGTATTTTCTCAAGTCATTTAAAATTATACATACCCAATATAAAACGTCTTTTGCTGTGGAGTAAATAAAGTAGTTATCGATCTTTCGCCAAGTGACCAATCTCCGCTTTCACTGAAGTCAGTGCAGTAGACTTGTGTGCTCCAACTTGTAGAAGAACATCCATCATCACATAACTGAAAGTAGTTGTTTTCACCAATCAACGTTTTCGAAGTTATGTCGTAATTGTTACAACCAAAAACCGAACGTCGCCATCCAAATCGAAAGCTAAGCTTCACCTTTATGCAGAGAAAATAACACATATACTATAATTAGTATACGCAACGAGCATGAATAGGTTTGTTATCTAAGATCATAAAAAGTTACCGAAGTTTAAATTAGTTTATCTGTATTCAGGGTCGTCGCCGCAATTTTACCTTTCGTAAACGGTCGTTACCATCCCGAAGGGTCGTTACCATCCCAGCTCTCGTAGAATGTTGGGTAAGCAGAGTGAAATTCCTCGTGGTCCCAAGGTTCCCGTGATACTTTGTTTGGTGATAAAACGTGTTGTGCCCTGCGTAGGCAGTGTAGAAATACAAATCAAAATGTATAGAAAGTGCGTCTCGCGGTAATGATTTCGGTAGTGATTTGTTTTGACGTCTAATGTAGTTGTTAGGTAAAATCTTAGCTTGAAAATCGGCTACATGATAGATTAAAGGTTAATGTTCACAGTCGTTTTGAATTTTTTGTATCATCAGTGCCCCGACTTGAGTCGAGCACCGGAAGTTAATTAGTCAAACATATCATCTGTCAATCTTTTACACAAAATATATAATCTGAGGCCCGTCCACGAATAAACTCCTGTTAGCGTTTACACGACAGCCGGGTTGGCAGCGTGTGAAGGTGTGAATTTTTTGTTAATATATTCATGTAAATACGGGTTGACTTGACCCGGGATCGTGACTGCACCGGGAATCGAACCCTGGGTCAGTTTCCATTTTTCCGCGCCAAGCCGAAGCTGTCATTTCTGTTGTTGTCAGTCTGGTGCAAGCATGGCAAGTACTCCTCAATGGCAATGGCTCGCTTCACTGCAGTTTAGCGAAACAATTACCTTGCTATAGTACACTGCCCAATCTTTAACGCTTGTGATTTTGTCGTCTTATATGACATGTTGGCATATTGAATCAATATATGATTTGTCGATTTATGCCCACAGGCAGTGAAAGGTAGCGAGACTCCAAATATATACATACTCCAATTTAAAAGCTCTTGTTATATGACTGTGTTTCTGGAGCATTCTAAATCGCACAATTAATTCAACAAACAAGTAATTTACGCCGGAAATACGCGCGCCGATGTACGTTGCTAAAAATCTTAACAGTTCACCACCTTTTCACTTTACTATACAGTATATCACAAACACTGTCTACGCAACATTCTACTTTTTACTATTCTCGGATATTCTATCGCTGCGATATGCCTAACCTTAAGTAGTTTCGTCAAGGGCTCCATCACGAAATGGTAAGTAATTTGCTTCCTTTTTTACCGTCGATCAGTAACCATGTCCATGACCTTACTTATTTTATCTAAGACCCGTTTTTCCAGTCGTATTACTTTAAATTTTAAAGGTTATGACCTTTGGTGGACGCCTAGGCTCGAAACGTTAGTATTTCAAAATCTTGGCAGTTTACCACCTTTTCACTTTGCAATTTGTCATTTACACTCGTTCTTAATAACGACGCACAGCCATACATGTGGTCGAAGTAAGAATCAATATCATACAATAAAGAATGTAGTTTGACCAACTCAGACAAAACACTCTTACAATAATGTATAAATCACCGTTTTCCGACACAATAGCGTCCAGAATACTCATTGAATAGATCTAATTTCATTTGCTTTCGTGTTCTTACGATCGGGCGAGATCGGAATCCGAAGTGTACGGTCGCCAATACTCTTGCGGTTGCGGTCGAATGTGTCGACCGCAACATCACCGAACCGCAATCGCAGTGTTAGGTTAATTCTAGGCAGTACTGTATTTCCAGAACTTATTGATTAGTGGAGATTTAATTAACGATGTTTTCAGTAAATTCTAATACATACCACTACGCATATTCACATCTGCTGATATACTTTAGTATAAACAAAGTAGTGTGCAATGTGCATGCATACACGACATACCATTTTAACATTGCAGCAGACACTATTTTATAATGTAGAATACCAGATTGTAGTAAGCTAATTAGTAGTTGTTTAAATTATGGCAGTATATAGGCCGGATCATCGAAGATTCATTGCAACAATCTGCATATTGCACTTATTTTATGTCACTCCACTTTAGACTCGGTTTCCGTTACCTGGATATTACTGGATGATGAAGAAGAACTCTTATTCACTGGTCTCCAAGTAATAAGACCTCCACGAAAATGCGAACCATCTACCCCGCGATATGCCAACAAAATCAAAAGGGAAACTGCCATGAATACGGTGTCCATCTATAGCCCTCATAGAAATCAAAGTTGCGTTCGTTTTGATTTCGAAATTAAGACTAAGTTCCAATTAATATTAATATTAATTGAATTAATATTACAAATGTTAATAATACGACCCTAGCCAATCAAAATCAACTATGTGAATATTATATATATAAATATAAATTATGCTTAGTATTTACATGCAAATTATGATTAGTTTTTCCATGCATGACCTTGCAATTCATATCACATCTGTATCTAAAAGGCACGATGGCCAACACCATAATTCATCCAGCGTTGCGTGTTTTCAAATCATCACCACTTCGCTCGCCGCCTGTGTAACAGATATCGCGATGAAAAAATTCTTCAGCGAAATGTTGCTTTCCACTTTTCGGGAAGAAAAAAATGTTGTCTAGTTACACTAATAGCTTCATAGTCTGGGAAGACGTTTTATTAGTATTACCGTTACAACAAAGTAAAAATTAAGCATTGCTCATTTTTCGTATTAATGGAAATGCAGCTGATAGAGTGATTTACAGTGATATTAACTTCGTTATTTAATGACTTAAAAAGCATTGTCCAAGATACAGTACTTCAGATTCTGATGCGACTCTGCATGATTAATTACCTTGGGAAGTTTTATATAATAATCTATAGGTACAGGTAGTCTGGTTCGACTCTAATTTTACTCACATCCCATATGGAGAACGACGATTCACAATTAAGACACAATTATAGAAACTACAAATACAACGACATGAAAACAAAATTTATGGAAATTGCGAATTCAATCATATATATATAAATAGCAAAATAATTAAGTGACATTAAGATTAAAATTCGCGAACAAAAGTTGTCACAATTTTACATATTTTTCGAAAGCTTTGTCTGAATATATGGTTCGCTTTTCATTTTTAATATATATTAGTTATATACATGTACTAAAAGTTATTTGTAAAGGCGCATCTACACGATACGTTTTTCCTTACGATCGTGATTTTCATGCGATTGATCACTGTAGATAAGCGTGTAAAGTACGTTCTGCAACATTTGCCACGCAATCGCGTAAACAAGAATTGTGCCGCATATACGAACAATCAATCACTGATATATCAAGAATTATAATGGTAAGGAAAAATCGCATCGTTTAAGTAGTGCTTAAGTTGTTTAACGAGAATTCAAATTGCGCCTCTATTATATACATATTCACATCACCTGCTGATATACTTTAGTATAGACAATTAGGTAGTGCACGGCATACCATTAAGTATTGCAATTTTCGTTTGTCTTTTAACATTGCCTATATGCCGCAGACCTAATTTTATACCGTAGACCACCAGTTTTGTAGTAAGCTACTAATTATAGCAGTTGTTTAAACTATGGCAGGTGTAGACCGGATCATCGAAGCTTCATTACAACTATCTGCATATTGTTCTTATTTTATGTTACTCTATTTACCCTTGATTTCCGTTACCTGGATATTACTGGATGAAGAGGAACTCTTATTCACTGGTCTCCAAGTAATAAGACCTCCACGAAAATGCGAACCATCTACCCCACGATATGTCAACAAAATCAAAAGGGAAACTGCCAATACGGTGTCCATCTATAGCCCTCATAGAACTCAAAGTTGCTTTCGTTTTGATTTCAAAAGTAAGTAGTTCCAAGTTCACAGCATGACGGCGATATGAATTAATATTAAAAATGTTAATAATACGACGCTATAGCCAATCAAAATTCACTATGTTATAAGGACTGCAAATTATGCTTAGTTTTTACATGCATTACCGTGCAATTCCTATCACATCTATATCTACAGGCACGATGGCCAGCACCACAATTCGTCCAACGCCGAGTGTTTTCAAATCATCACCACTTCGCTCACCCACAATTTTCCATTCGTAAACGGTTGTCAGCATCCCGAAGAGTCGTTACCATCTCATCTCTCATATAATGCTGGGCAAGGGGAGTGAAATTCAAAATATGTAAATATTACAGAAGAGCGTTCATGCAGAAAAAAGATACATGGCATGACAATTGTGATCGATAGGCAGGCAAACGACGTTATTCTGGATTTCGAAATATCAATCGCAACAACATATGCTGCGAGGTTTCAAAATATATTTGTGTACTGACAAAATATATTTGTCGACCGGCAGGTTTCTAGTAGGCCCCTAGCCCTTTATTATTATAATTTTATACCAAATGTATTTAGTTTAAAATGTATATATGGGCGAAAAATAAACCAAAAAAAAACCCCAATATATTTGTCTACTGAAACTATTATATGCGCATTCGGCATATATAGACTACCGTAATATACTGTATTACTATAAACTGCAGTTAAGCATTTCTGCATTTGCCATAGAACATTCGTAAAATCACTTACTAATCATACATGTAGATGCTTTTAAATAAGTGATAAAACGTGTTGTGCTGCGTAGGCAGTGTAGAATTACAAATCAAAATGTATAAAAAGGTTGGTGTACTGCCGAAATAGCGTGTATAAGTTGTCTAACGTTCGAGTTAAGGCCCCTCGTCAGAAGTGAAATACAGTAATCACTCAGTTATTATTTCACTTTACGTTTCACTCTCTGACGAATGGCCGCTCGAAACGTTGGACAACTTACACACTACTTAATAGACTGGCTCCAAATCTGCCTCTTGATTGTTTCGGGTTTGTTTACAATTGTTTTTTCAAAGAACTCGCAATATAGATGCTTGTTCGCTTTTTAGATAGCAATATTATGAAAGAACACGTGGAGCCGCGAAATAAAGTGCGCGGGAACCTTGGGACCACGAGGAATTCACTCCGCTTACCAAGCATTCTATAAAAGCTGGGATGGTAACGACGCATCAGGATTGTAACGACCGTTTACGAAAGGGAAAATTGCCTCGCCGCCTGTGTAAAAGATGCGCGACGAAAAATTTCTTCAGCGAAATGTTGCTTTCCACTTTTCGGAATGAGAAAATCTTGTCTAGTTATACTAATGGTTTCCAAAAATTCGTATATATATGTCTGTGAAGACGTTTTATTAGTATTAACGTTACAACAAAGTAAAAATTAAGCATTATTAAAGGAAATGAGTGATTTACCGTGATATACAGTACTTCAGATTCTGATGCGACTCTGATTAATTACCTTGGGAAGTTTTATATAATAATCTACAGGTAGTCTGGTTCGACTGTAATTTTACTCACATCCCATATGGAGAACAACGATTCACAAGACACAATTATAAAAATTACAAATACAACGACATCAAAACCTAGTGCGCAACCAGGATTTTGAAAAGTGGGGTCGTTTTTATGTCTTAAAGAAGTAAAACCCCTCTAATATGAGGACACAATTGTTCCAGGGTCCTGAAAATACATTTCCTGCATTTTGAGTGCACGTTTGGGCAAAATCAGGGACCACGGAGCGGTTTTAAAAGTGTGAGGGCACAACGGTGCGCCGAAGGCGCGAGGTGTACGTTTATGTAGGTGGCTACGGGGGCATACTCCCCTGGAAAATTTTAAATCTATAGACTCTCATAAAGGGCATTTCCTGCATATTGGAAAGCAATTTTACAAAATTCGGAAGGGTGAAACACATGCAAGATTTGCAACAAGTTTAAAACAACCGCTGACCATTGGAAGTTAGGAGTAGGAGAACTTTTAATTCAAGTAACCGCCGAAGGTCTAAACGGATAATGATGTATTGGTTATGAAATGGGAGGGGTGTAACATCGGTTGCTGAAATCACATTTTTTAACAATGTATCTCACCAATTGTAACAAATATTTCGGCCAAAATGAGATTAGACTTTAATTTTAACATGATTTGGCAAAATTTTTAATAATTTGTAAAAGTATAGTAGCAAAAAACTATTGTAGTGATCACTGATCTGATCACATGCAGTGCACAGTTTCCTTTCAGGTTTTAATTACGCTAATGTTGGAGAGCTGACTTGTCATTGCCTCGAATATCACATTACACAATCTCCTGACAGTGGTAGCTAGACTTGCATGCAGTTTTAATTTGGACAAAATAAACAATCGATAACAACCCACCCCTTCTGCACTCGTTGCGCCCTTGATCAAAACAAAATTTATGGAAATTACGAATTCAATCATAGACATATTTAAATAGGAAAATAATTAAGTGAATTAAAATTGAAATTCGCGAACAAAAGTTGTCACAATCAGTTTACATATTTTTTGAAAACTTTACTGATTACGTGGTTCGCTTTTCAGTTAGTAATATATTAGTTATATACTAAGAGTTATATGTATAGGTGTTTCTACACGATACGTTTTTTTCCTTACGATCGAGAATTTGACATATGCGAATCACTGCAGATAATTAGCGTGTAAAGTACGTCCAACCACAAAAATTATGTCCAACCGCGTAAACAAGAATTGTGTCCGGCGGTACAAACAATTGTCCAAGTAGTGCTTAAGTTGTTTAACGAACATTCAAATTGCGTCTCTACAATAAAGTCCTAAAATAATGTTTTCTGTAAATTATAATACATACCACTATGCATATTCATATTTTCTGCTGATATACTTTAGTATAAACAATGTTGTGCATACACGATATACCATTGGGTATGATTAGTATTTTAACATTGCAGCAGACACTACTTTTATACCGTAGACTTCCAGTTTTGTAGTAAGCTAATTAGTAGTTGTTTAAACTATGGCAGTATATAGGCCGGATCATCGAAGCTTCATTGCAACTATCTGCATATTGTTCTTTTTTATGTTACTCTATTTAGACTTGATTTCAGTTACCTGGATATTACTGGATGAAGAAGAACTCTTATTCACTGGCCTCCAAGTAATAAGACCTCCACGAAAATGCGAACAATCTACACCGCGATATGTCAACAAAATCAAAAGGGAAATTGCCAATACGGTGTCCATCTATAGCCCTCATAGAAATCAAAGTTGCGTTCGTTTTGATTTCGAAAGTAAGAAGTTACAACTTCACAGCATGCCGGCGATATGAATTAATATTAAAAATGTTAATAATACGACCCTAGCCAATCAAAATTCACTATGTTATAAGGACTGCAAATTATGCTTAGTTTTTACATACATGTCTAGAGGCACGATAATAATAATTCATCCAGCGGTGAGTGTTTTCAAATCATTTTCCATATCACCACTTCTTGCTCTCCATTTTTCATAAAACAAAAAATGTTGCCTAGTTATACCAACGATTTTCAAAAATTCATATGTATATATGATATATGTCTGCGAAGATGTTTTATTAGTAATAGCGTTACAACAACGGAACAATTAAGCTTCGTATTATTATTATAAAGGAAATGCTGCATGATAGACTGATTTACAGTGATTTTGAATTCGCTATTTTATGACTTCAAAAACGGCATTGTATATCACCAGATCTGAATAAGATTCTACCGGGGCTCCGATTACTTACTTTAGCAATTAAGTTTTATATAATAATCTAGAAGCTTACAGCTAACAATCAGATAATTTAGATACAGTGCATGTAGCATAAGTCAAATACTAAGTTACGGACGGATCTCCGTAATACATATCTAAGTCTGGTTTCTCACATCAGATGGAGTATACGACTATACACAATACATATTCATACACACAGAAATTATATACACAACAACAATAAGAAAAACAGCAAATATGGAAATTGTGAATTCAATCAGAGAGATTTAAATAAGAAAAAAATAAGCGACATAAAGTTGTCATCGCGTAAAGTTACCATAATTCAAACATCCATATTTCCAACCGACTTAAAGGGGCAGTGTCATGAGATCACAACTTGAAAAATTCAGGCTGAATTTTTCGAGTTTGTATTTCCATTCATCATCTGTATGTGTTCTATAAAGCACTTTTTCGGCAATTATTTTTTATTAAGCCTTCCCAGTCCTATATGATGCGATATTTTAAATAAAACTTGAGACATGTGCATTTCATGACACTGCCCCTTTAATTACTGATTCGTGGAGATTTTTCTTTATAGGCCTGTAGGCTTTTCAATGTGTGTTATATATCAGTCATATAATAACAGTTATATGTATAAAGGCGTATTCATACTATCATTAGTGTTTCCTTACGGTCGTGATTTTGATGCGATTCACTGCAGCAAAACATGTAAAGTCGTTCTGCAACATTAAATACCATGCAATCGAGTAAACAAGAATTGTTCGCGTACAAACAATCACCGATACAGAATATATAGAATTATAATGGTAAGGAAAAATTGCATCGTTTAAATAGTGCTTAAGTTGTTTAACGAGAATTCAAATTGCGCCTCTAAAAAATCCTGGAATGATGTTTTCAGTAAATTCGAATACATACCACCATATACTTTAGTATAGACAATTAGATAGTGCATATACACGGCATACCATTGAGTATTGCAATTTTCGTTTGTCTTTTAACATTGCCTATGCCACAGACCTAATTTTACACCGCAGACTACCAGATTTGTAGTAAGCTACTAATTAGCAGTTGTTTAAACTATGGCAGTGTATAGACCGGATCATCGCAGCTTCATTACAACTATCTGCATATTGTTGTTATTTTATGTTACTCTATTTACCCTTGATTTCCGTTACCTGGATATTACTGGATGAAGAAGAACTCTTATTCACTGGCCTCCAAGTAATAAGACCTCCACGAAAATGCGAACCATCTACCCCACGATATGTCAACAAAATCAAAAGGGAAACTGCCAATACGGTGTCCATCTATAGCCCTTATAGAACTCAAAGTTGCTTTCGTTTTGATTTCAAAAGTAAGAAGTTCCAAGTTCACAGCATGCCGGCGATAGAATTAATATTAAAAATGTTAATAATACGACCCTAGCCAATCAAAATTCACTATGTTATAAGGACTGCAAATTATGCTTAGTTTTTATGCATGACCGTGCAATTCCTATCACATCTATATCTACAGGCACGATGGCCAGCACCATAATTCCTCCAACGCTGAGTGTTTTCAAATCATCACCACTTCGCTCACCCCCACAATTTTCCCTTCGTAAACGGTTGTCACCATCCCGAAACGTCGTTACCATCTCATCTCTCATATAACGCTGAGCAAGGGGAGTGAAATTCAAAATATGTAAATATTACAGAAGAGCGTTCATGCAGAAGAAATTATACATGGCATGACAATTGTGAGCGATAGTCACAACGTATATGTAGATACGAAAGGCAGGCAAAGGACGTTATTCGGGATTTCGAAATATTAATCGCAACAACGTATGCTGCGAGGTTTCAAAATATATTTGTGTACTGACAAAATATATTTGTCGACAGTCAAAATATATTTGTCGACCAGCAGGTTTCTAGTAGGCCCCTAGCCCTTTATTATTATAATTTTATACCAAATGTATTTAGTTTAAATGTATATATGGACGAAAAATAAACCAGTTATAAACAAAAAAAACACAATATATTTGTCTACTGAAACTATTATATGCGCATTCGGCATATATGGACCACCGTAATATACTGTATAAATAATAATAAATAATAATAAACTGAAATAATAATAAACTGTACTTAAACATTTCTGCATTTGCCACTAGAACATTCGTAAAATCACTTACTATAGTCGGCATACATGTAGATGCTTTTAAATAAGTGATAAAACATGTTGTGCTGCGTAGGCAGTGTAGAATTACAAAAAGGTTGGTGCCGAAACAGCGTGTAAGTTGTCTAACGTTCGAGCGAATGCCCCTTGTCAGAGAGTGAAACTGACATAAAGAGAAATAATCACTCAGTTATTATTTCACTTTACGTTTCACTCTCTGACGAAGGGCCGCTCGAAACGTTGGACAACTTGCACACTATTTCATAGACTTGCTCAAAATCTGCCTCTTAATTGTTTCGGGTTTGTTTAAATTTGTTTTTTCAAAGAACTCGCAATATAGATGCTTGTTCGCTTTTTAGATATAAATATTATGAAAGAACACGAGGAGCCGCGAAATAATGTGCGCGGGAACCTTGGGACCACGAGGAATTTCATTCCGCTTACCCAGCGTTCTATAAAAGCTGGGATGGTAACGACGCATCAGGATGGTAACGACCGTTTACGGGAAAATTGCAACGACCGTTGAAAATTGCAATGAAAATTGCAACGAAAATTGTAACTTAAACGACCGTTTAAGGGAAAATTGCCTCGCCGCCTGTGTAAAAGATAAGCGACGAAAAATTTCTTCAGCGAAATGTTGCTTTCCACTTTTCGGGATGAGAAAATGTTGTCTAGTTATACTAATGGTTTCCAAAAATTCGTATATATATGTCTGTGAAGACTTTTTATTAGTATTAACGTTACAACAAAGTAAAAATTAAGCATTATTAAAGGAAATGAGTGATTTACCGTGATATTAAGGTTACAGAATACCCTAGAATGGTAAATTTTTTTGTAAATGGTGTTTTGATATGTTTGTAAAGGTTACTATTAGATCTATCAGCTGCAAAAATTTGAATTGAAAATATTGAAAATTGAGCGAGTTATCGTGTTAAAACCGTTTACGGTTATTATCCGTGGCGGGAAAGTCAACTATTAATTAACAGGATGAATGACAGCTAACTTGTATCAAATTACGAAAGAAATTGGAAAAATAAACACAACTTCAACTCGTCTCTCTAGCTCTATGTCTGACAGTAAACGGAATAAAAATCCATTATGTGGCAGTCGTAAAAAATAGGTCCGCGATGCGAACATGTGGGTACCGCATGTATGTGGAGCAATGAGCATGGGGTGTGACCGAAAGGGAGGCCCATTTTTATGAAACAAAAAGACTACGTTATCTAAACTGTGTAAAGATAAATCCAAATCTGTGATACTCACTGAAATATTAGTATTATTCATTTATAATGGGGCATGTATCCCAACTATGGGATCACTGTCATGCAAGCTGTTTATCATTATATTGATGTGGTGCCTTTAAAGTTTCTATGAAATGAAAATGAGTTTTTTATGATTGTACTTGAAAGAACACTTATAATAATGAAAAATGGCTTTTAGATGCTTTTTATATGTTATCCTGTTCTTGAATTATTACGCTTTATGCAATTTGAGCTGTGTCGTAACAAGATGGACACAGCATTATACCAAAACTGAAAATCAGGCATATCTTCAGACTGGTTCGACTAAATAGATTCAAACCTTGCTGACTTAATCAAGAAAACTAAACATAGTCATGGTTTTAATATGGTTGCTATGGTAACAGATTAGTTACCAGATTACTCTCTTCCTTTATAAGAATTCTTTGTTTTCGACCACATTTACAGCAACTTATTCAGTTAGGAAGTTGATGACATCCTTTTTCAATGATTTCCAATGCAAAAATACTGTTTAAAACAATACAAAAGTAACTGCTATGGTCTGTTACCATGGGAACCTAATAACAACAATCTCAATGCCGAGTCTTGTTGACTCTGTATGGTTTGAGCTGGTTTAATCAAACCAATCCAAAGATATGCCTGATTTTGAGTTTTGATGTAATGCTGTGTCCATCTTGTGACGTCAGAGCTCAAGTTACACGAAATGTAACTCAAGAATGGCATAAGATACGAAAGTCATGTAAAAGCTATTTTTCATTATTTTACATGTTCTTTCAAATACAATCATAAAAAGCTGGGGTAAATTTTCATTTCATAGACACTTGTACTGATAGATTGATCAAGTGGGTAAATGGAGGAATAAACAAGGTGTTGAAATGTTCTCATGGTAGATTACTAAGATAGTGCTGTTGCAGGTAAACTAATAGCAGATTTAACAAATCAGCAGAGAATAAATTTGTAAAATTAACTTTTAAGACAAACATAGGTTCCATTATTACATGTCATGGATCATTCACCATAGGTTAATATAGGTTAAGGCATAAGTTTTCTCATCTAATACCATGTTAGGAACATCTGTCAACATCAAAAAAACTTTTTTCACAGAAACGTTAATACAATTGCTGCAGAGAGGAACTACTGTATTCTATAATGCTGAAATCGTCTTAATGCGATGTTTGTAATCTTGGTACAAATTATTACTTGGTCAATGATCAAGCCCTTGATCATTGACTTTATGTTTATTATTATCAATACTGGCCAAAGTGACTGAGACACCTTTTATTTCAAATGGAATACAACCTTTCAGTGGTGAAATAATTAAAAAAATAAATTTTAAATGTTCAAGGCTTTCAACAGTAAGCAAAACATAGCTACTAGAAAAACACGGCATTCCATATAGGTCCAAATATCTTGAAAGTATTGTCTGACACTGTGAACACTGAAACACTGTTACAATCAATTGTTAACAAGCATTAGTATAAATACATTAGGTGATTATAAAATCGTGTGAGCTGATTGGTCGAGCTACCTCGGATTATTTCTCGATAATCACCTCTAGCGTTTTTTCAAGATGGCCGCCAGCCGAATTGTCAAAGTGACAGGAGAAAAAAGTCAAGAAACTAGTATTTTTGAAGGAAACGCTGTTCCTAAGAGTGGGAAAATGTGTATTTATACTAAAACAATTATTCACCTCAGGCTCAGTGAATATCGGTGAATAAAAACCTCGACTTTGTCTCGGTTTTTATTCACCGATATTCACCTCGCCTTCGGTGAATAATTGTTAAATATTCATAGTTGATTTCTAAACCAAAAAATAAATTTGTAAATGCATTTTTAGACAAATGTAAGGGGGCAAGCATCACATGTCATAGATAATTCTGCAGTTGATGATTCACTATAAGTTATAAAAGCATAGATTCAATGTTAGTGAATCTATACAGAAGAGAGCACTTTGTATAATCTATCTAAACCTATGCTACGAGGAAGCACTAGCTCTATCTGCACTCAAACCTTTATCTGACCGTCGTGTTGACAAAATAGTAAGACATTTATGGTGAAAATGTACATGGTAATGTAGCACGTACAACATGGTTATAGCTTGTGTTCAGGTGAAGAGAGTAGTCGTTATCCATACAGTGGAAGAACTGAACTATTCAATGCTTTTTAACTGTCAAACATCAGTAGTGTTTGTTATATTGTTATAATATTAGTTCACATAATTATATGTATAATTATCTACTTTTGTAAATATGTATAATTATTGTTGTTATGCTGACCCTCCACTGTAATTCAGTCATAAAACTGCAATAATAATAATAATAATAATAATTTAATATTTATATGGCGCAAATTCGCATATGAATATGATCAAATGCGCCTCATACATCAAAGATCTAAAACTAGAAATATATAACAATGAATATAGAGAGTCTCACAATATAAATCCAAACATACATGGACATACAATAGATACTAAATATTAACTATCATAACAAGCAAAGGCTTGTTTAAAAAGATAAGACTTAACCAAGGTTTTAAATCGATTAAAATTATTTTCTGCTCTAATATCACGGGGCAGTTTGCAATATACTATAGTGGTGATTAAATTATTATTATTATTTATATTATAGGTTTGTCATTTATTGATACCATGACAGGAACATCAGTTAACAACAAAACATCTTTATTTACAGAACCTTTAATGACTTTAACACGACAACAATACAACAAATTCCCATGAAATAAAATATTGTTCAAGACATTCCAAATTCCAATTACTGTATAAATATGTTTACCGTATAAATGTATTTAAAAAGGGTCAATGACATTGCTATACACTGTTTACCAGCATTGTCGCCAAATTTAGACTGACTTCCTCACCTGAAACAGATGTATATACTGTATAACATTTGAATTTGAGCGAAGGTATTTTAAGCACATAATTTTAAGATCAAATAAATACCTACAGTATACACTGCTACAGTAAATACCTGAAAATGAGAAAGATACAACTTACCTTTAATGCAAGCCTTGTCAAGAAAGACAAGACTTTTTGAGGACTGTCGAAAACTTCTCCGATATTAGCCAAAAATGCACTCACCCCGATGGAGACGACATTTTCCGATGAATTCCGAATGAGTATCTGAGTTGCAGCGCAGTTGTAATTTCGATGTTGAACCCCTACCTCAATACCTCAAACTCCGTGACTATATGGGAGTTTGACCGCGGTACCCACAAAAACGGGCCAAACACAAGAAAGCTGACAAAGACGTCTTTTTGGATGAAAAAAGGAACATTTATCTGCCAGCGACAAGGGTTCATACTTTGAACAAGAGACACAATGGCCAGACGTGATTGCGAACAGCGATAAACGTTCCGAAAGGTCGTCTAGAAGCGAGCAGAAACTGAAGACAAGTATGGAAAGTTTCCAGAAGCGAAAAGCGGCATTACTGGTCAGAATCACAACCTGAATCAGATGATTTTGATTTTAACTCAAGTGAAAATGATAATGACAGTTATGCTTGTTACCAACCACCCGTTGGCAATTATATTGTTATTCCAGAATGTTTGGAATTAATGCTAGAAAACTCTGCAGTGCATGTGTAAGGAGTGCCAGCTTCCACTAAAAATACTTGAAAAAATGAATTCGAGACAAGGTTCAGGAGCGAAATAGATTTTCTCTTGCTCAAGTAAGACATGTATTTCGCACCAAACATGTTTTCCTGAACCGATTTCGAAAAGAACAGGCCAGAAATATAACATGAATTTCGGTGAATACATCCTCTGTTGTTGGTTTCAGAGCAATATAGGAAAAGGCAAAGCCGCAGCAGAAAAATGTCTTAGCATGATGGATATTTCTTCTCCCGTTTACACTTGGAGTAAACATACCAAAAACATAGAAATGAAATCTATTGATGTGGTGCTGGGGCCATCAGGTGTAGAATCTGACTCACTGGCATTGCGCTTTTTTTCTTTAGCCGTCGGCCGTCCGAGTACTTTTCGCGCCCTTTCTTTTTGCAAGCATCTTGCAACTTTGTAGACAAGGGCTATTTCAGTGTACTAGTATAGTCTTTGTTTTGCAATTGCAACTCACCCAAAACAAACAATTAATATCGCTGCTGTTCTTATAATTGGTGGACAGTAATTCAATTTTAGAGGGGGCGGAGAATTTGCAATAGCTGTTAAAACTGCGCCAAACTTTCACGGCTTATTTATTACCACATCAATTTCGAGTCACATAGGGGAACTAAAAGGTGTAACCTGATCGTGCGTTTTAACCTATTCCCACCAAATTTGCACAGGATGCCAGCGAACAGCTGGGCTACAAAAGGTTGTCGGCGTTTTTTTAATGTAAAAACTAACTGAGTTACGGGCCTTTATTCATCAATTGCTTCTTCCACAACATAGGTCGAGGAATAAAATATCCTAGCTGCTAAACCCTCCAGTAATAAAAAAATCCGACACCCTTTTTCAGAACAAACATCGAGAAGTGTAAATATAGTAAATTGAGAGCTTTTTGGTAAAACCAAAGACCAGGTTAACCGCGGCGCGAAGGTCATATGATTTTAAATTGATGAATATATCTGGAAAAATATTGTATTTTTTCACAATTTGAGAGTGTTCTTCGCATACTTAACTATATTTGGTACACATTTGAGACAAATCGGAGACAAATTGCGCGGGCGGTAACAAATTTCGTGAATGGGATTGCCAGGGTGTTCTGTAACCTTAAATTCGTTATTTAATGACTTAAAAAGCATTGTCTAAGATACAGTAGTTCAGATTCTGATGCAACTCTGATTAATTACCTTGGGAAGTTTTATATAATAATATATAGCTACCTATATATAATATATATCTACCTATCTGGTTCGACTGTAATTTTACTCACATCCCATATGGAGAACGACGATTCACAAAAAAATCACAAAAATTACAAATACAACGACATCAAAACCTAGGGCGCAACCAGGATTTTGAAAAGTGGGGTCGTTTTTATGTCTTAAAGAAGTAAAGCCCCTCCAATATGACGACACAATTGTTCCAGGGTCCTGAAAATATATTTCCTGCATTTTGAGTGCACTTTTGGGCAAAATCAGGGACCGCGGAGCGGTTTTAAAAGTGTGAGGGCACAACGGCGCGCGGAAGGGCGAGGTACGGGGCATACTGGAGAGCTGCATATTGGAGAGCAATATCACAAAATTCTGAATGGTGAAACACATGCAAGATAACTAAAATAACCGCTGACCATTGGAAGTTAGGAGCAAGGAGAACTTTTAATTCAAGTAACCTCCGAAGGTCTAAACGGATAATGGTGTATTGGTTGTGTATTGGTTATGAAATGGGAGGGGTGTAACATCGGTTGTTGAAAACGTGGCATATACTCGGCTGATGGGCAAGGCTCGGTTGATTGTAACAATCGAACTTGTCAAGGAAAACACTGATCCTGTGTTAACGTTCCCAACTTGTTAACTAGATTTAATTATAAATTGAAATAGTACTGAACCCGGTACTCAATTAATAAAGTTTTAATGTACTGTATTGATAAGTTATATTCACAATTAGTTTGAGGAATTATTGATATTCAATGGAATTAGAGAAAAAGTGGGGGGGGGGGGGAGTGGGGGGGGGGGTACGTGGTCCCTGATTTAAATACGAAGGTTTTAAAGCACATTTTTTAACAATGTATCTCACCAATTTTAATAAATATTTCGGCCAAAATGAGATTAGACTTTAATTTTAACATGGTTTAGCAAAATTTTTAATAATTTGTAAAAGTATACTAGCAAAAACTATTGTAGTGATCAGTGATCTGATCACAGGCAGTGCACAGTTTCCTTTCCGGTTTTAATTACGCTAATGTCGGAGAGCTGACTTGTCATTGCCTCGAATATCACATTACACAATCTCTGACAGTGGTAGACTTGTATGCAGTTTTTAATTTGGACAAAATAAACAATCGATAACAACCGACACCCTGCATTCGTTGCGCCCTTGATCAAAACAAAATTTATGGAAATTACGAATTCAATCATAGACATATTTAAATAGGAAAATAATTAAGTGACATTAAAATTGAAATTCGCGAACAAAAGTTGTCACAATCAGTTTACATATTTTTTGAAAGCTTTACTGATTACGTGGTTCGCTTTTCAGTTAGTAATACATTAGTTATATACTAATAGTTATATATATACAGTAGGCCGTTTTTCCCCTTACAATCGAGAATTTGACATATGCGAATCACTGCAGATAATTATAGCGTGTAAAGTACGTCCAACCACAAAAATTATGTTCAACCGCGTAAACAAGAATTGTGTCCGGCGGTACAAACAATTGTCCAAGTAGTGCTTAAGTTGTTTAACGAACATTCAAATTGCATCTCTACAATAAAGTCCTAAAATAATGTTTTCAGTAACTTATAATACATACCACCATACATATTCATATTTCCTGCTGATATACTTTAGTATAAGCAATGTTGTGCATACACGATATACCAATGAGTATTGCATGCATACACGATATACCATTGGGTATGATTGGTATTTTAACATTGCAGCAGACACTACTTTTATACCGTAGACTTCCAGTTTTGTAGTAAGCTAATTAGTAGTTGTTTAAACTATGGCAGTATATAGGCCGGATCATCGAAGCTTCATTGCAACTATCTGCATATTGTTCTTTTTTATGTTACTCTATTTAGACTTGATTTCAGTTACCTGGATATTACTGGATGAAGAAGAACTCTTATTCACTGGCCTCCAAGTAATAAGACCTCCACGAAAATGTGAACCATCTACACCGCGATATGTCAACAAAATAAAAAGGGAAACTGCCAATACGGTGTCCATCTCTAGCCCTCAAAGTTGCTTTCGTTTTGATTTCAAAAGTAATTAGTTCCAACTTCACAGCATGCCGGCGATATGTTAATATTAAAAATGTTAATACTGCATCGACTCTAACCAATCAAAATCCACTATGTTAAAAGACCACATATCTGGAGGCTCGATGGCCAAAACCGCACTGTAATTTTCTGGTAGTAAAAATAACGGCGATATTGTAATGTTAACCATTTTGAATGTAGTAACTTGGTAGTAGTTCTTTTAATCCCAATTTTTGTACTAAAACTAATATAGTATTACTGTAGTTTATAAAACAAAGGTGTACATTATTCATCCTGGCCTTCAGGTGTTTTTAATTGCTCTTCGAACTTATGCTTTGCCCTATGTATATCGGTGTTCTTTAGTGGCTATAAGTCCACAGGTTCCTGGAACAAGCTAGACCACCTTCAACGATAATACGATCCATTTGACTTCACAATTGGTTTCAAAAACCCTTATTTCAAGTTTTTCCGTTCGCAAGGCGACTCACGAACGTGCGAAGCCATCTCAAACAATCATCATCGCTTGCGAACTATTTCTAACTGTGGCGTTAATTGCTCTCTCTGGAGATGTGGAAACGAATCCTGGCTTTAAATTTTCTAACTGATATTAAAAAGAATCAGGGGTTAAAGTTAGTTCACCTAAACATCGGCAGTTTACGAAACAAGATTGACCAAATCCGCCTTGAACTGTCAAGTGAGAACATAGACGTTATAATATAACGCTTTCTGACCTGGTTGAAACCAACCATCGCGGACACGGAGATACAGCTCCCAGGTTTCTCATGTGTTAGACGTGACAAAAAAGGTGCCAAATCTCGTGGGGAGTCATTATCTATTTACGAGATGGGTTGCCATTTCGCGTTCGGCATGATCTCAATATCGGGGACAACGAATGCTTATGGACGAACTCACCCGTAAAAGATGCAAGACCACTCTAATTTGCTGCACGTGTCGAGCTCCTGATCATAATATATCAGTGATTATTATCGCATGTCTAACGATAAACTTGGACAAATGTGAACTGATCTTATTAGGGAACTTCAATGTTGATTTTTCATCGAAGAGCACCGGTGGCTGTAAATAAGACAAGCAAAAACTTCTAAATTTAATACGCTCCATTGATGTCACAAATTATAATAGAACCAACCAGAAGAGTCATTAATTGACCTGGTTTTTGTCAACAATGAACATAGCATCGTCGACTCCCACTGTCATTGAGTGATCACTTATTGTTGTATTGTGTGGTGAATATCGCTCTTACAAATCCTTTGATGCTAATATGCATTTGCCCTCGATTTGTATAAAGTATCATATGGCACCTTGTTGAAAATGAAAGCACAATCGACGATGCGGTGCTCATCTTGAACAAATTATTTTCTGAAGTTGCCGATACTCACGCGCCTATCAAAAAGCGTCGTGTCAGAGGGGTGCAAGCACCTTGGATGAACAACAAGATCAGTGAAGCGATGCGAGACCGCGATTACCGTCGAAGCCTTGAATTCTAACACTTCTTATCATTGGAATATGTCCAAAAAATAAGGAACTTCATAATAAAAAAGTCATGACCTACAAGTCTAAATACTATCATGAGTTAATAGAACAGAGGCGACTCCAGTAAGATTTGGAGCCTCATCAAGCAGTAACAAATCCTCGAGCTCCGCAATGTATTGTGACTAGCGGAGTAAAACATATACAGGCGTTATGTACTTCATATTGCAGGATATAGCGAACCCTTATCAATAAACAAGAGATTAAGGCGAATTTTGTCACTTAAAATAACCGCTAACCCCAAAAGAACTTAGGGTCCAACCCTAACCCCCGGCCTAATGAGTTTTCTAACCTTAATATCTTGTTTAGTGGTATGTTTATAGGTGTGGGTTCGCTATATCGCTGCAAGATGATTACATACGATACAGACTCCAAATATGTAGCTACAAAGAAGACGAAAGTGATTTTCAATATCCTAAAAATAAAAAAAGCAAAAATAGAAAATAACCCTATTGTTAATGAACTAATGAACTAATTAAAGAGATAAAAGAAGAAAGAAAAACGTTGGAAGACAACGTTAAAGAATTTAAACTCAAAATTGACAGAATAAACAATGGACTTAAGTGATTTTTTTAAATTTAAAATTCTTGCAAATGATGTTATACGAATGGAAGAAAATGAACAATATTTTTACATGAAATGTGCGAGAATTTGTTTTTTCTTTCGAAAAATTTATATTGACAAAATGGCCAAAAATTGGACAATAAGTAAATTTTGTAAAAATATTCATGAAATATGTATGTCTAATTTAAGTAATGCAAGTGAATTTAGTAAAAAAATCGATACATTGATTTATATATGGAACATTTAAATGAATTTTACATATTATATTAATCTATTTTATTTTTGAAACCATTCATCCTTTTTCTGATGGTAATGGGAGAATAGGAAAAGCTTTAATTGCTTTTTTAGAAAAAAAAATAGAATGTAAAGTAAAAACAAAAAAACAACATAAAAAGTTGTGTAAAATTTTGGGTATTATGCAAAGAAAACAAATTAGTTTATTTGATATAAATCGTGATACATTGTTTTTAGATGAATTATTATTATAATAAAATTTTTTTTATAAAAACAAAATGGATTGGTTTTATTTACAAAAAAGGGTATAAATATAACTTCACATTTGTGATATTTTAGTACCCGCATTCATGGCTGTAACAAGTTCAATGGCTGTGTTTTCACGTGAATATATACATCATACTTATGTTTTACAATCGTATGATGATTATACAAAAAAAAATATTTCCAATGTAAAAAAAATGGGAATGCGTGTGTTTGAATTTTCTAATGCATACTAAATTAGAAATAAAAAAAGATGTGAGTAAATTGTTATTTCAATTGAATAAAAGCACATTGAAAGTGGGACCTCAAGTATTTGTTGATGTTGCCCAAAGTAAAAATTGGAAAAAAGAAGACGAACGTCTAGTTATTCGTACTAACGAGTGGAGAGGATTGGAAATCCTTTATCAAATAAAACAAAATATTCTGCCCGAAAAAGATTTGGTATTCAATGTTGATGATGAGGAAGATGCCCAACCTATGAACGATGATACCCCTCGTAACTAAAACGACAAATGGGTAGATAAATTTAGAACGTTTCATACAAAAAAAATGATAACTTGGCTATTATTATTGATGGGTTACGCAAATATAACCATGTTGTAAATGGTTCTGTTGAAAAAAAGAAAACATTAAATAAAAATAAAAATAATGATTCTTCTGATTTACCCCGTGAAAAAAAAGAAAATAATTAACGATGATGCTGATGTTGAAGAGGTTTGTTTTGTTTTTTCTAAACCCACTGAAAAGGCGCTTTGTAAACTTTTTTATTTTCGATTTATCAATGCGTGATACAATATGTATGTATAACGATGTTATAAATGAAGAACAAGACGCCCGCTAGGCGTTAACTCGGGCTACTTTTAGGGACATGGCGCGCATATATTGCCTGCGGAGATGGGTATGCATTGGTGGCATGTACGCATGTTAGACAGTTGAAATTAGAAAACCCGTTCACTTGTCTTATATTACAAAGGATAATTTTTAATGCATTGATTTCTGTACTAATCAGGCACTGAAGGCATTGTGCAGCGCTCGTTTAAAGTGGGAACTTTTAGAAGCAAGTTGGGCTAGAAATGAGGTCGAATAAAAATCAGGCGTCTACATGCAGGCTCCCCCCCCCCCCCCCCCCCCCCAATGCAGAACGCCTGACACGCTGACGAAATTTAATGCAAACAAACACGGCAATGCTATTTTTTCTAATATCTGTTCGATTGAAGGTCTTCATGTGTCAAAATTTATATAAAAATCAACGGCAAGGTATACGAAACATATCTGTTACGAAATTACATCGGTTTAATGGACATAAAAGCATTAAATCATCGGGTAAACGACGAATAGATCTTGAAGCCATGTCCTTTGATTTTAAAGACGAGTCTCGCTTTAATCGCTTACGCATTTTCTCATATAACATCTGATCTTCTCATTTTAAGTAGACGAAACCTACATCGTTCGATTCGCCAGATTCAAGTGATGATTTCGATATAGAATTGATTTAATTCGGGAAAAAACACAACGTTTCATAATGATTAATATTACGGAGTTTCACACACAACATAATATAATATTTCCCTGTCCTTCGGCTGTCCATTCCGTCTTCATGATTGATCTCTCATCTGTGTTTCTCTCATCTTGGAGAGAATCTTTGCAATGGTTTGAGGGTTTACAGGTCTCGGTAAACTTTTCCAACTGCGATTCATTGTCAATAAAGCGAAAGTTCGAACTCGCTTCAAATATTCGCTTGCATGGCATGCAACGACTATATAATATGTTGTCATGTTGACGTTACGTCCACGGTTCTGCGAGTTCTTTCTTTAATCTCTCATCTGTGTTTCTCTCATCCAGTTATCCTGGAGAGAATCTTTGCATTAGTTTGCGGGTTTACAGGTCTCGTAAATGGTTTTCCGACTGCGATTCATTGACAATAAAAGGAAAGTCCGAAATCGCTTTAATTCGCCATAACGCCCACGCAATAATTACATTCTCTCGACGCAGAAAACGACGACGACGACGACGAACACAGAAAAGAAGCTGGATTTAAGACTCGGCTAAGCCCGAGTAATTCGAAATTATAGATCAGTATGATTTTGTTCAACATTGTGATAATAGTTTACTTAGAGAACTTGAGGAAATTTATCAAACAATATCAAAAGAATAATTTTTTAATTTTTTGGTGGGTTTTAGAAATGAAAAAAAACAAGAAAAGAAAAGTTCTCTAAAGATTTTATAGAAAGAGCAGCAAGATTACTAAAAGGAGAAACATTAACAAAAGAACAATTATCAAATTATAAACTTCATAATCTTAATAGAAAAAAATATAGACGATTAAAAATAAATGTTACAGATATTAATGAACAATGGGAAATTGATTTAGCTGAAAATAAAGATTTAGCACGTTATAATAATCAATTTCGTTATTGGTTGGTGTGTATTGATGTGTTTTCTCGTTATTGTTGGGTAAAATTATTAAAAAAGAAATCAAGTAATAATGTTAAAAAAAAGTTTGAGTCTATTTTAATTGATGAAGGACAATCTTCCCGTAAAATTTAATGTGATGAAGGAACAAAATTTCAAGATATTCGAAAACGTTTGAGTAAAAAATATAATTTTAAAGTTTAAGGATTACAGGGTTATATGGATTACATGGATTACTAGGTTACAAGGTTACATAATTACTAGGTTACATGATTATATGGATTACTAGGTTACGATTAAACGTAACGCGTTTTCGTTATTTTTATTTGGATCAGATGAACTCATTTGGGTAACAGGATTACTGCGCCATAAAAAGATAGTCGTTTCCAAGGTTTAGCGAGACATGAATCAACAACCGAAATTGGTTTTTCCTATTTTCCAGAGATTTTGTCCAATCTAAGTCAAACTTATAAAACATATTTACCATACAGTAGGAACTAATTTACGGTTTCGTTTCCATGCCAACAAGGTCACGTGATACATTGGCGGCCATATTGGATGAAAACTTAAAACGTTCTTGAGGCACGCGAATATATATAATTTAAACAATTAAACAGCGCAATTTGATGCAAAACTTTAATTACGTTTATCATGTTAAGTTGAATGGTAGGAACAATTAGCATAAATAAAAATATTAAAGGAATTGTAATTAGAGGAAAAATCATTCGCCAAAAGTTTCCTTTTACGGTAAAGTGGTGCACTTGATAAACTAGATCAATATTTGCATCAAATTACGCTATATAATTATTTAAATTATAAATATTCGCGAGCCTCAAGAACGTTTTATGTTTTCATCCAAAATGGCCGCGACTTCCTTCCTACCCCCTAACTTCACTCCCAGGTGATCGAGGAGCAACGTGACGGGGTGGGTCCATTACACCCGACTTCCTTCCTACCCCTAACGTCACGCCCAGGTGATGGGGAGTAACGTGACGGGGAGTAATGTAAATGGATATTAAGGTAAGTTAGGGGTAAGGGGGGAGTACAGGGCCTGATTCAAAATGTCATGGTCCCCCATTACCTACCTCGCCCTTCCTTTGACGACCCCCTAACTTCACTCCCAGGTGTCAATGCTGTGGAGCATTGTATTCTGGGCAAACGCGCCGTCATTTACACACGCACATTTCGGAACACATGGGAGTCTCCGCTTTAACGGGCAAGAAACTGTCTCAGCCTTCACTTTCAAACATACGATGTCACTCTAACGAAACTTGCCACCCCATTTCTTTTGATGACTTTTCTGTTCTTTCTTCCTGTAATTCAACGTTTGAATTACTAATCAGAGAAAGTATACTTATTTCTAAATTTAAACCCTGCCTCAACGGAAACGTCAGTTCCGTTCCGCTTACTTTGTTTTGTCTCCATTTTGATTGGTTTATTATTAACACTGTAAATATATTTAAAGTGCTTATAAACCCAAAATGGGTTTTTGGTGATTCGGATAGAGCATACAAAGTTAGTTAATAAGTTCTGGATTAGTTTTTGCGTTAAACTTTTAGTTTCGGTGATATAACGGCTCAAACATGCAAATTGTGCCATTTTTTGGAAAAAAGTAGCGCCACCAAAATAACACACAGGGACCAGGATCCGAGGAACCCATCTTCAACAACAACTAGGCTTTTGTATAGAAGACAGCTATCTTAAGAGTTTTTATTGAAAAATGCCCAAACGATGTGTCTTTACGATGTTACCTTGTCTACTCAAATTGTAATATATTTTTATAAGTATTGAAACATAACACGTTCCTTGGATCCAGTCTCCCGGCCTGCGCTACTTTTTTAACAAATTGTGACTTTGAGCCATTATCTACTATTAATCTAGAACTTATTAACTAACTTTTTGACTCTATGCTCTATCCGAATCACCAAAAACCCATTTTGGGTTTATAAGCACTTTAAATAAGTTTTCACATTTTGTATTAATTCACTTTGAGAATGTTGCGCGTTGGCAACGAAACGATTTGTTTCTTGTTTGTTCCATGTATATGTAGTTTGTCGACACTGAAGAGTGCTCAACGCAGGTATACAGAGCAATTATAATTTAATTGTATAATAAGATTTCTAGGTTAAAAACATTACAGTTACTTAAGTTTCACGCTCGGGGCGATCGTCAGACTAAAAATTAAAAACTATGGCGGATTGAAGTTTGTCCCAATTTAAAAAATGCACATAATTGTTGATGAAGGTGATATTTTTCTCGAGTGATCGCACATATATTAATTTTTTTTATTGATTGATTGATTGATTGATTGATTGTAAGAAATGTAATAAAATCTATGTTGGTTGTCCTATAATGTCCTTCAGAAAGCACTTCAACAATAACAAGAGTAGCTTCAATATATATGGGATGGGTCCGGCATTACATGTGCAATTCTAATCCAAAAGTGTTAACACAGAAACACTAGGTGGAGGCCAGGCCAGGCCTAACATGTGTAGGTCTATAAACCTGTACATTGCATGTTTACACTACTCAAATGTACAAATGACCATACAACATTAAAAACACAACATTTATGCATGTATTACAGTAAATTATATCACCAAATCAACATAATCAGGATGATCAAGGTGTACTTCACCTGCTTGTTGGCTGAGCTGACACATGCACTTTTTTTCTTGAGCTTCAATACCCATGCAATTATATCTAGTAATAATCTTACATTCAGGGACCAGTGTTGTCCAGGACTGTTAAAAACAGAGTTTTGCAAGCGAAAGCATAACAATGGCAGAGAAAGCTTATTTCTATACTATTAAAATATCCAGACCTATTACTATTATTTAGGTTCTTTAATTATGTTCAACGAGGTTGTTTTATTACGTACTTTGCAGACAGTGTACTGAAATACAAATCTACTAAAGGTTGATGCACTGACGAAATAATGTGTACGGTATATAGTAGGTCTATTCAAGCTTTCGAGTGAAAGCCCTCTGGCACTCAAAGTCTACGAGTTAAGCCTCAGGTTTTCACTACGATATACGCCGATAAGCACAATGCACAAACTGGTGATTAAGGTTTGCGATTTGTTTACTAAGAATACGAATTTACTTACATTTATTTGCCTTTCTTCCTCACACTACTGACTTTGCATGATTGAGTAATTCAAAAATTATAAAACTTGCGTGCCTGTCGAGTGTCTGTCACCATTTCCGACACAAAATCATCCGCTATATATTTAAATTTCCCGATGCCGGGCATGAAATAAAATAACTGGATCAAAACGTATAGTAAACATCTATAATTTATTGAAGTAGAAAGAACATTATATTTTTTATTCTCCTGATACATATTTCTGGGTAAATAAACTAGAATATATTCTACAATATTATCAACATGCCCAAGGTCATCAATCATCTAAATTTTACTTTGTGATAGGCCAAATTCTCGGATAAACCCGCCCAACTGATCTTCCAACCAACGGGCTTTGTTTCTGAAATCAAAACGAATCGAATTAAAAATAAACCAAGCTGTTAGAGTGGTGGTTACAATGCTATATTATACCTTGAGCTACAGTAATGAGCTCGAATACCACGCTAGCTCGAATAAGTCGGTCACATGGTATACATCTAGCTCTCCGATTGGACAATTTACAGTCGAGGTTTAATATTAGTACGTAATCCGTATAAGGAAGAGCAAACACATTACCCTGACGAGAAAACATGTTCATAATTACCAGGGATGTAAGGTACTAACCCTAACACTCAATCAAACTCAAATTACCCAATTCCTAACTCTATAGCCCGAAACTGCTAACCCCCCATTGAGCTATAATATATACGCCATATAGAGATATAATATACCCCCTATAGAGATATAAAATTAATTAGATACGTAATATTTGAACAACGACAGCGAGTGTTTCACCGGGATATCCAAACACGAGAAAACAATGTATGAAAACACGAGCGCGTAGCGCGATTGTTTTTGTTAATTGTTTTCGAGTGTTTGGATATCCCGGTGGGACACGAGCTGGAGTTGTTTAAATAGCTTCTCAAATGAACACAAGTATAGGTTATATTTGATTGGATGATATTCTATCATGGGAGGGTTATGTTAATAGTTGAACACTACAATACATTTGATCGGCATACGTAATTAGGATATTTGAGGAAGATCACTAGTGATCTTCCTCAAATATCCTAATTACGTACTGTATGCCGATCAAATTATTGTAGTGTTCTGAGACACGGTGTTTGACTTAGTTATCCAAATGCAATCCCGTGACTAGATGGGTCTTTATTATTGGATAATTAGCTCATGAATTATTAATGAGTTTGAGAAGTATGTATAGGTAATCATATGATAGCGAGTACAATTTGGAGTAGTACATTACTTGTGATAATTGAAAATTGTGCAAGCGAAAGGCAATCCTTAATTGTACGAGAAAAAGGCCGAGATTTTTAGGAACGAATATATATATATATACTCATTAATAATTCATGAAGAAAAGACAAAGGAAATCAGTGGCATGACGGAGTTTTTATATGTAATAAAGATTCGTTCTGATTTACATAAACGTTTCCTTCGATTTTCTCGGCAAAAATGGCTTGAATCACTGAAATAGTTGGTTAACATGGTTATTTAGATGCAGTCGTGTTTTATCGAGCAGTGTTTTATCGGGTCTAAAACACTGCTGCTCGTGTTTTAAAGTATACATACATACATACATACAAACAATCAATAAATAAACTTACCCCAAAAGACGAGCTTCATTTTCAATCTTTTCTAGAGCAGATATTTCATCATTTAAATTGGAAATTTCATTTTCAACTTTCTTTTTTGCAGAATCTACTAGATCACATAACGTCATAAAAGTCGATGACAATTCCCTGAAAAAATGAAACGACTTGAATACCTTGAAATAATTGCCTTGTAGAACCGTATCGATTTAATAACAAAGATTTATTTCCGCTGCGAAATTCAACTTTCCTAATAGTGAAAACATTTTCGAAATCTGTAAAATTATGACCAATCTGCATTCCTCTGGATTGTATTTATTTCTTGTTTTAGTTGATTTCTGAAGCTTAGAAACTAGACAATATCCGTGAGGATATATCATCGCTGCACAAACTTTTTTCTCTGGTATCTGTGTCGTTATAAACATATGCTGCCTGGCCTATAAAAGGCTAAGCGGATCAACTCCTGCTTACATAGATACTATTCTCAGAACCAGTCAGTTATTTATATAAGATCCACTCGATTTTCAAAGAACACTAACGTGGGGTGGACATAAGTGTAAGAACAATTAAGGAATGTAATCAGAACATTTACAAACTTCACATTGTTGTTTTACTCTATGACATAATGATGATTATGATCATCAATATAATAACCTAATGTTATCGACGAATCACTTATTTTCAACCACATTAATCGGCTACTTTCGAATAATGTTTACCGCTTATAAACACATCTAATATAACACACATTTCGTGTGATCTGCATACACACCATGTTTATGGATTATATACCTATATAATTATATACCTATGCATTACATAACTATAAAATGTGAATACAGTAAAAACTCGCGTATGAGAACCTAGATTTTTCCAAGTAGCCTAAAAAGGTTCTTATATAAATGGTGTTTACTGCAAAATTAGGCTATTTAGGTTTATAAACAGGTTCTTATTTTGTTAAGAAAAAAGCGACTTCGTTTTGGTAAGTGTGGTCTATTATTTATATAAATTTTAAATACATTTTCTCCAAATAACTGAAATCATACTGTATATGCACTTTAAAGCTACACTGTATGTAATATACAGCTTACTGTGTGTAAATTCAATGGAACAACGTATACTCGGGACCGCTGTAATTGGCGAATGCTGTTGCGGATACCCTGCCAGTCAAGTCTTGATTGTTTGTATTGTTGTTTCTGTTATGTATTTTGTATTGTTAGAGGCGAAGCTTTTAAATAAAAAAATAAAACTGTAAACATATATACACTATGTGTCTGGTTCTGGCTCATTTTCACTGCTTTGTAGAGTTTATTTTCTTTGATTTTTAAATTTTTAGTTTTGACTCTATTTGATAAAATAAGAACCTGCTTTTAAATTTTAGCCTAAAACAGTTTGTTATGTAAAGGCGGTCTAAATGGAAAATCTTAGCCTAACAGGTTCTTAAAATCTAAGTAGTTCTTATAGGCGGGTTGCTATACTGTATCCTGCTATACATTTTATGATACGAATCAATCGTAATTTACAATATTCTCAACCTATTCATATAGGTTGAATATATTGTAAATTACGATTGATTCGTATCATAAAATGTATAGAAGGATATTCACATTTCTATTTGCACTATAACAATAAAGCCTCTCTTAATACAGTATGTAAATCTAAGTATACAATACATATACATAGATATCACACATACAACCATTTCACATATTTATATACACACCATAAGTTAATAACTGGATGAAATAGTACTTACTGCATGACCTGTTGACTGCAGTTGGAGCTCGTCATACTGACAACCAGTTGAAGTCGGTCAGATGCATAGGAAACAAACTAGACAAAAAATATTATAACGTCTCACGCTTTAATAATAATAATATATACATACATACAATGGTTACATACATAATTACATACATATACGTACGTACATTCGTTTTAAGAGTATTATACAAATATCAATGCTCTTACAATAATCAAGAAATGCTGATAAAAAAAACACGACAATTAACATTACAAATTATACTAATCATATTAATAACTATGCTAAAAAGGAGCTCTTCAATTTCGACTTAAAAGAAGTAACAGTTTCAAAGATGAATATCCCTACGATATATAGTATTTGTTCTTGTAAAGCTTCTGAATCCCGAGAAAATAACCTTGATGTGTGTATGACGTAGTCTGTGTCCATTGTGTGTCTGGTACACGAAGGAGATGCCCATACTATGGATTAGAAGTGATTAGATATCAATTTCTGATATCGATTCTATATTTGTATTATTTGGACTTTGTGTCGATGTTCAATAAAGGTTTGTTTGTCCGAAATCCTAATGACTGTGACGTGAATTCAGGAATTTAGCTGGCTTTTCTGCTTTCCGTGTGATAGAGTGGTTAAGGATTTGAGTGAAAAAGTTGATCCAACCATGCCCACCTCCCGGACATTGCTGGGCATTTGATACGTTGACCAATCCATGAAGGGGTGGGGAATTTGAACCCAAAACTTTGCTCGGGGGTCGGGCATTAGAACTTCCAGCAACAATTGCAACTTCCAGCCGGAAGGCCTTGAAGTTGCATTTTTCGCAACTGGTCCCGGTTTGGTCTTAAAATGTATATATTCCAAATTTTCCTTCACCGCAAATCCTTAGAATCTGATATAGACTCGCTCTAAATTTCTCAACAGCTCAGATAACAATTATATTCAAAATTACTACGCCAATGAACGTATCAAATGATCCTTTTCAGATATCATTCACAAATCAGTATTAAAAGACGCTCCAACCATATTGAGATAACGAGACTCAGATGGAGAGCGAAAGTTACAATGATATACTGGTTCTCATGTTAATATTAACTGTTATTCCACCTGTTTCTTAAATGCCTTTTCTTTGGCGTAGTTGGTCCATCTCAACCTCTCTATAACATAGAGAGATGCGCACACACCTCCACAACCAAGAATTAATTTCCAACCGACAATTCTCCAAACCTATAGATAATATTAATCATTCAACAGTGAAACAAATAATTACTAACATCACAATAGGCAATATGAACAATATTTATAAAACAGAAAAATTAAAGGGGTAGTATAATCGGAAATCGTGTGTGATTTGAGCTGTATAAATAGAGAATAATGCATGGCTGCGGAAATATGAAATTTATTTCGAGTGTTGACCAGGATATCGAACAAGTGAGCGCAGCGAACGAGTGAGATATCCTGGTCAACACGAGAAATAAATTTCATATTACCAAGCATCCATGTATTTTTCTGTTTATTATATAAAAAAATGTCCAATTGCTTAGAAAAAATAGCTTTAAATTATAGTGCTGTATCAGTGATAATCGTCACATGTGCGATTACCATAAATAATCACACATGTCATATTATCACTTTTATTAGTTGTGGAAAAATAAATAAAATACTCTACTTTATATAATATAATAGGTAGTAATGACTGCCAGGTAGACAAATAATGAAAATAAAAACATTTAATTTTTAGGACATGATTATTGTGACTATTTCAAATACCACGTCCTATCGTTGACCTGGTTGTTGAACCAACATTGTTTACTATTTATTTTTTGTTTTGTTCGCATGAGATGTTCTAAAAGGCATTAGAACGAAAAATCTTTGTAAAGAAAATATTTAACGATTGATTTTAGCGCTGGTGGTTAGCGCTATGATTAGGAAAGCGTGCATGATGAATGGCGAAGGCTCTTTAGCACATCATTCAATTGTGACAGGTGAAAATAAGATGGCGAGACAAAAACACTTACCAGTCCACCGACAATGACCATCCCAGTTGCAGAACTGGAAGACAAGGATGCAACATTACGAATGACTGCTAACGTAAGTGCATCGTCTTTTAGCATTTCATCACTATGTCAACGTCGAGTTTCAGCATAGATAAAGCAAAGTACAGAAGACAAGAAACTAAGTGCATATAACGTCAAAAAAGTTTATTTGATCAATAAATATTTTTATCGTCTCATACCGAGACGATAAAAAAGTATAACATAACTCCAACAAATCATTAGATGTGTGAAGTTGATCGTCCAGGTGACTGACGTTTCGACGGCCTCAGCGGCGGTCATCTTCAGTGTCAAGTTAAGCCGGTTTTCCACTTCACCGTTTCGATCGCCGCTAGCGAAATATTTCCAAAATGACATCATTTTTTTTCAGTTGTCGACCAATGAAAACGGGAAAAAATGATGTGATCGGCAAAATGTTTCTCTAGCGGCGAGCGAAATGGTGAAGTGGAAAACCGGCTTAAAGCGTGTTTGTCAGGGTTCGCCTATATATACGTCTGGTTCATTACGTTATCGTTTGTTTGTGTCATAATTAGTGTGAGTGGGTGTCGCGTCATGCGTTAAGCATGGGCCAATATTGTTTGCAAGCGTGGGCCATCTTCGGCGCGTGTTTCGCAAAAACAACTACAATTCTAACTTTATTGAATGGAACAACTACAATATCAAAGAAACCAACAGCAGTACAACCGTAACAATATCAACAATACCATACATTAAAGGTACGTCAGAGAATATTGCACGTATTTTACGATCTTACAACATACGTGTAGCCATGCACAAACCTATGAATACTTTGCGATATATACTGACTAACGTGAAAGACAAAGAACAGCCTCACGAAAGACAGGGTCCAAAACACTTATATTGGTGAAACCGGCAGAAACCTAAAAATCAGACTAGGTGAACACGAACGAGCTACTAGAAACGGGGACAGCACTAATCACATAGCTGAACACCACGTACAAAAAAAACACGACATTGACTGGGATTCGGCCGAATGTATCGCCTTTAACACAAACTCTTCGCACTCACCAACGAACAATAGACCTACCGACAAACAATGTAACCACGCTTAACGCATGACAAACAATATTGGCACTCACACTAATTATGACATAAACAAACGATGACGTAATGAACCAGACGTATATAGGGTGTATAAAAAAACGAGACCTTTAGAAATTAACCAATTGTTGTTAAGCACAAGATTTTATGCTCCTGGGAATTTAAAATAGCTTCTAATCGTATGAAGGAGCATAACTGCACAACAAATTATCAAAGTACTAATTAGTCATATCATCAGTTCGAATAAAAATGGTTCAACTGACTACAGAGCAACGAGTTTTTACTGTTTTACATTATACCGAGACTCCATGTACTTTGAAAGGGCTTGTGATGTCATAGCGGGAACGCTGATTTTAACACAACAATGCAATTATATACCGTCGAGGTGCGCAGTGGCGAAGCTAGTCCCAAATGGGAGGTCATGCTAACTAATAATCCGAGCGCAGAAAAGGCGCGAGGCTTGCTAGAGGGGTCCGGGGGCATGCTCCTCCGGAAAATTTTGAAACATAGATTCCCGCAAATGGCATTTCCTGCATTCCGAGCAGTGATTTTTCAACTAAGAAGTTTATAAAATTTCACATTTTGGACCGTTTCGCTTTATATCAGAGCTCATCAGTATGCATAGGAACCACTGAATCAGATATATTTTCCAATACTCCAAGGTTGTAAACATTCCATGACGGCCATCTCACCAAAACTCTCTGATTTGAAGGTTCCGTTACTTACCTTGTTAGAAGTCACGCTGACTAAAACAGTATAGTTTTGGTGAGATAAATTATAAATATGCATTGTAAACAGGGTCACCATAAAGAGTTGGGTTTTCCCCTGTAAACATATTTATGTTAAACTACAGGAAGAGTAAGACTAAATTTAAAATATAACAAGAAGCCTGTCCAGGCGTTTACTCGGGCTACTGATTTCTGTAATGAGGCACCGAATGCGTTGTGCAGCGCTCGTTTAAAGAAGTGCGAAACTTTTAGAAGCAATGTAGTTACGTAGAGTTGGGCTAGAACTGTGAGAGCTATTTTAATTGTACGTATATGCAAAATTGATGAGGGGACGAAGAAAAATCAGGCGTCTGCATTCTGCACGCAGGCTAGCCCGCCCCCAGCACTTTCCCAACGCAGAACGACTAAACACGGCAATGCTATTTTATCTAGTATCTGTTCGATTGAAGGTCTTCGTGTGTAAAAACTTTTATAAAAATCAACGGCAAGGTATACGAAACATATCTTTTCCATGTCCTTTGATTTTAAAGACGAGTTTTGGGTACTTTACTCGCTTACGCGTTTTCTCATATAACATCTGATATTCACATTTTAAGCAGACGAAACCTACAGCGTTCGATTCGCCAGATTGAAGTGATCATTTTGATATAGAATTTATTTAAATCGGACAAAAACAACGTTTCACAATGATTAATATTACGGAGTTTCACGAGATAAATGTCAACACAGCATAATAATATTTTCCTGTCCTTCGGGGGATGGATGCTTCGGGGCTGTCCATTCGATATTCCGTCTTCATGATTGATCTCTCATCTGTGTTTCTCTCATCTTGGAGAGAATCTTTGCCATGGTTTGAGGGTTTACAGGTCTCGGTAAACTTTTTCAACTGAGATTCATTGCCAATAAAACGAAAGAAAGACGAATGGACAAGATCCGGCATTGGTCGCTGTTCAACAAGAAGATTTTTCTGTTGATGTTTCGAGCCGAAAAAGTTTTCTCAGCAGTTCACAAACAAGGACTGTTTGCACCGAATCAGAGCTCGTTGATGCCATGATACATCAAGGATCTGCTTAAAAAGACGTGCTGTGCAGTCAGGCCATAGTTGGTCAGGCATAGTTATTTTTGGCTATCAGGCTATGGTCATGCTCATCCAAAATAGCATGACCAGCTTGTACAAAATAGGCAAACTGAGCATGCGTCAAGTGCCGCCAACCAATAATATTTCAAGAATAAGCATGACTGTTCATATGGCTGGTCATGCTATTCACAAAGAGCATGACTTGGGCCAGGACTTGGGCCTTTCCGACTGGGCCGGTTCGGCCAGGCTGAACAAAAGACGGCGGATTTGAAACGCCTGATTAATCAGAGCCGGATACGGAGCGTCTTCAGCCAGGCTAGTGATAAGGGAAAACCCAGAATATCCGCGTAATATGCGTGAACTTCGAAAATGCGCACGACTTCAAAGTTCAAAGGAGAGATTTCCCATGAGTAAATAAAAGCAAACAAAACTATATATTTTCAGAATAGCGCGGGCTGTTCTAACACACCGTATCCATCAAATGGAAATGTTCTTCACAAGATCGAATTTGCCGATGACTGTAAACGGAACTCCTTTTGGTGCTGGCATATTTCCAATAGCTTGGACTTTGGTAGGATCAGGCGTTACACCTTTGTCTCTAATGATGTGGCCAACATAGCTTAGTTCTCTTTTGATTAATAAAACGTGTTGTGCTGCGTATAGGCAGTGTAGAAATACAAATAAAATATCTAAAAAGGTTAGTGTACTGCCGAAATAGCGTGTAAGTAGTCTACCGTTTCGAGTGAAGGCCGTTCGTCAGAGTGTGAATTACTGATTGTCGGTAAATGACTTTCCTATTTTTACATCTCATTATTATTTATTGTTTCTCGCACCTGATTGGCTTATTTTTGTCTTACGCTATTATCTATTCTATAAAATTATCTCTCTCTCTGTTATTATTTCAAAGAAAAAGTAGCGTCGTTGAGTCGGTCATATAGGTTGTGTATTGCAGAAAGTGCTGGGCAACCGCACTGGTATTGTGTTGAGTAGCATGTTCGGAAAGACATTTATGAAGGCAGCGATCAGTTTTCCCTAATATGGGTTTTGTTAAAACCAGAAAGCTCAGGAATTTTGTCTTTCTTGGACTAAAATATGAGACTTTTTTGCGTTGTAAATAACTATGAATTTAACCGGATTCTTAAGATAGGGCCGAACTTTGGCACTGCAAGACTTGACAAGATTTTCACCGCGTCTGCCGAGATAAGGAATACGAATCCGAACTTTAGGTAAATTATCATCATCAGATGAGTTTGGAATAGAAGGACAAGGAACATTCTATTTGCGTTTAAGTTTATTAATTAGAACGTTTTTGAGACCGTTCCATGCAGCCATAAAATATTTGAGTGTTGACTGATGTGTTGATTATAAAAAAGTTTCTTAGTGCTACAGATTTTAAACGCACGGTGGAAAAACCCCGGAGAAATGAGTATATTGACAGGTATGCATGTCTTTACGATAAACATCAGTGCCATCTACCGCAATTTTTATGTCAAGGAAGTGAATAACTCCATCAAGAAACGTGTCTACTGTGAATTGCGAATTTTTATCAAACACGTCAAACCTTCCGGGATGTTGGAAGGTTTAACAAGGAGTATGCTATCAACATAACGATTATAAAATTTTGTACCAGATTATTGTGCCAGAACGGATGAGATCAGAAACAACAATCCGTTCAAATTCAGTAAGAATGATGTTAGCCAAGACAGGTCAAAGTGAAGAGCCCATCGAAACACGTTACTGCAAGAATCCAAAATAAGTTTTTTCAAAGTGAGTTTGGGTAAAGTGGTTTGGGTAAAGTGGTTTCGATAAGGTTGTCATTGTAAATGCGATCCAAAATAATATTAACAGTTCTAGATAGTGGAACGTTGGTATATAATGATATGTCCGTCCTGATCCAGACGGTGAAGTCCATTTACAGGAAGGTTTGCTAAACATGTTCGTTCCGTGAGGAATAACGATGTTGTCAAACCTGTAGTCTGCCATTTTAACAGCTCTAACCATTTGGTTTCGATAGCTCTAACCATCTGGTTTATCTCCAGTGTATTTAATTGGCTACTTTCTACTTGTGACACGCTTTTGACATGCATATACAGTATACATATATTTAAAAAACTAATTAATAACTCATGAGGGAAAGACAAAGGAAATCACTATACCGTATCGTAGGTTTTATATGTGATAAAGATTCGTCCTGATTTACATAAACTTTATCTTTGATTTTCTCGGCTTAAACAACATTGATTTTCAAAATTTCTACACCAATGAACTTATCAAATGGGTCGTTTTTGAAGCCGTTTAATAAACTCGCAGCACGTGTTTTATCAGATCTAAAACACTCGGGCTACGCCCTCGTGTTTTAAATCTGATAACACATAGCCTGCGTGCAGACTCCATCAATACCAGGTAGAGTCTGCGCATCGGAGAGAGAAAGCTTGTTCTGGTCACGTGGACTTTGAAATAATTAAAATAGTTGTATACAAGATAATCATAATTATTCATGGCGTTGAAAAAATGGCATTGAAAAAAGCCACAAACGACGCCAAGAGCGTCTGCAAACAAATCCGAAACCCAGGTTGAGTACGTCTGCCGTCTGCGTAATAGCGGCGGAATCAAAAGCCGCAACAAACTTTCAAAAACATATCAATCAATGTCAAACAGACCATCTTCGTTGTTTACTCTACTTGTTGTTATAACATCTGGTTTTCTTTTTCTGTCGTGTAAAGGCAATATGAAGACTCAGAAGTAGCGTTTTTCAAAGCAGCCAATCTTGATTAACTGTATAAAATGCTGTTTGTTGCGATGTTTCGTTAACAAGCAATCCAGCGCTATTACGCAGACGCGTTAACGTTGGTTTAGCTTAAATAGTTCGTCTGCGGCGCAGGCTAGATCAACACACGCCATCGCTTTTGGGGTAAATTATCACTAATCACGAATATTTAACAATTGGCCAATCATACGCTTTCCCCACTTTTGTTGGGAAATCCACGTGACCAGAACAAGCTTTCAGCCTCCGATTCGCAGACTCTACCTGATATTAAATTTCATTATCAGGTGGAGTCTGCACGCAGGCTAATAAAACACTGCTGCTCGTTTATTAAACAGTACATACATTTATTTTAATATATATTTATATTATATTATTTTATATCATAATACCTATATGATGGGCTTCAATATTGCGTTCCTAAACATATCGGCAGTTCACCACCTTTTCGCTTTTCTAGATCCTTTAAACGAGCAGTGCCTCGTCGTGGCAGCACCCAACATGTGGCGTTCAGAATCATCTCATGACGCTCATTCTGAGTCGAAAACACAGCTTGTATTCCTTCGACAACAGTAAAATTAACAGGATCTCACACGGGAAGTGAAAGTCTGTTCCCGCTATGACATCATAAGGATTGATTCTGATCCAGATATTTTTTTATATCGGCCAGTACTTGAAAAGCATCTTCTTTAAATCTGGAAATATTTATCTGTTGAAGTTATGTCATACTTTGTTTTGATCGTCCGGGTATGGCGGATTTATTGACGTTAATCGCACTTTAAAGAGTCACTAGGTCTAAAACATTTGTTTGTGATTTTCGTTTAGAGTATCTCAGTGCAACGTTTTTTTTCCTTTTGGACTTTTCTTCGATTTTCTATGCACTATTAAAGTTGGTAAAATTCACTTCTATTTGTCCTATAAGGGAGCAGAAAGGAGAGTGGTTCTTGCTGACTTATGACGTCAAACCGGAAACACGTCTACGAAAGCATAGAGAAACATAGATGGAACTTTTAGACTTTCGGGTGTAAAATTATCCAAAATACCAAGTAGATGTTGTAGGAACACAAATATGTAAAATCCTATGTTAATAACTTGTGGTATACAAAAGCTGGTCCCCGATTTGACGTTACACAGCAAACTCGACCCAGACCCCAATGATCCGTCATGGGAATCACTTCAATTACTTCAAACTATTCTAAAATTTCGAGGATTTTACTGATTTCATTTATTTCTGTTGCATTCGTATCCAAATACCTTCTAGATTTTGCAATCGTAATAACAATGTGGGGTTAGTGCCACTTTGAGCATGAACCTTATTTATTTATAAGGTGCCCTATTTATCCGAGCAAGAGGCGCACGTTTTAAGCGCTCGACTATATTCAGTTTATACATCTTAGGCGAACGGAAAACCCAAGTGATAGGCATTACCATTTAGGTCGTTTTCCGAGAAGACCCAAACACCATTTGCTGGTATTGTTGCCAGTGCAGCACCTTCTCAATTATGTTAAGACCCTGAGTGGTGGTCCGACTAAGCATTGAACATGCGTCTTCCAGCTCAGACATATGTGGTATCATTTCCTCTATACACACGTGTAATTGGTTACTATTGCACGTGTGTGTGTGTGTGTGTAGAGGGCATGATATAAAACATTTTAGATATGGCGGCCAGTACAGAAACGCGGAGGCTTGTGGGTAATAACGAAAACAAAATACATTTACACAACGGGAAATATCTTTCTTTGAAGAGCGAGCAATTTATACGAAAGAGAACGGGAGGTAATTTGAAGTAAGTATATTGAGTAATATGCCGCTCAAAGTGCGGCAGAAACAGTAATTTCACATTACTGAAATCGCGTATAAATGATTACTATTCCAGTTGTGTGAATGTTTGGAAACGTGGAAAACAAAAACGGAAAGCGACAGAAGTTAAAAGAATCGTTAGTGCAGTGCAGCACACGGTACGGTAAGTCACGGTAAGATAGGGTGTAACAGATACAGTAGTATATGACATGGCATGCTATGCTATGGTATCGTACGATATAGATATTGATATATGGCATTTGTACCGTGCCGAGGCTAATATGGAATCCGTAGACGGTCGGTAGCATCTTTTTATTATGTATATGGTTCACTTACAATGGGATTACATAAATATTGATTATCAACCGAATATTTCAAGTTCGCTTGCATAGCTGAGTGGTCTGTGTCATTGATTTTTACTTGTGATTTTTACTTGTGGAGTTCAAGTGTTTGGTGAGTATGATTTTTCCATTTTTTTAAATTTTTACTTTACTTTTTCTCTTTTTAATTGGGTTAGGGTTAAGTTAGGGTTGTTTATTATCAAAAAATAGTCGTAAAGTCCCAAGATGCTACCGACCATCAAAGATGCTACCGACCATCAAAGATGCTACCGACCATCAAAGATGCTACCGACCGTCTACGGATTCCAAATGCGCCGTGCCGAGATACAAAATCAAAATTAAAATCAGCGTTTCTAAACAATATGTAAGATGTAACATTAATAATTTCAATACCTTACGGTAGACATCGTGTTTGGAGACGCGTCTTGTTCAGTATGTTGGCTGCTAGTCGCCCCACGCGGTCCAAGCTACAGTTAAAAAAGGTTTAGTTTGGTCTATTGATTTTAAGGTGGAAATTCCTCAGCTCTTCCTCCCGTAAGCATTAATTATAGTCGCCTTTTTACGCAAATATACTACCTGAGATTTCTTTGAAATATGAAGAAAAAAAATTTTTGCATTATTTGATGTACCCCGGTTTGGTGTAAAATGTATATATTCCAAAACTCGAAATTTTCCTTCGCCATAAATCCTTAGAACATGCAGTTTAATCGAGTGATATGCCAAATGTTTCTTGTAAATTTTACTCTATTAGCTAGTGCATCAATTAATGCAAACAAATTAATATTTCAAAGTAATCTCAGGTTGAGCTGCGGCTTAATTACCACCACGAAGGTTTGCACAACTATACCCAATCAAAAAAAAAATCGTATTGCCCAGCCATGCAGTAAACCAACAATAACAATAACAATAATAACAACAATAACGATAACAATAACAACAACAACAACTATAGCCATGACAATGACCATGACGATAACAATAACAATAATGTACATGTACTTTGCATACGAATGAGAACAACGCTGAACAATATATAATGATAGCCTTAGATCGTTCTGAAAAAAACCCAGATGAGTTTAAAGACTTGAGAAAGAACTGTTTAAAGACTTGAGAAATTAATAGGCTTAAAAGAAAAGAGCACGATGCATTTCGGCAGACAACTTATCAGTTATCAAGTGCTATACGTCTGCTAATCATTGAAATTTGACGGATATGTATAATAACTGAAGTGACTGCGTCGTCGCCACGTAAGCGAGGTTAATTAAAGACATATAATTGAAAACAAATAAAAAAATAATTTGTCTGCATAAATCAGGATCTGAAAGCTTAAAATCTGAAAGCTCAAACAACATGTGCCTGGTGTTATTCGTAACAAAACAAAACCATCACGTCAACAGCCCAAGAGACAATGCCGTTCCGACTTATTGATTACTTGAGACACATCCATCGGCAAGCACCTATTATCCAACGAACAATGCGCCGAATCTTATTGTGACAGTAACTTTAGAATTATTTCAAAATGCCGCTCTTCCTTTCAATTAAAGGTAATGGCGTCTGCGCATATTAAGCTTTCAGATCCTGATCTATGCAGACAAAAAGATTTTGTTTAAAAATATGTCTTTATTTTAGCTATAGTCACCCCCGCTCACGCGGAGATGACGTAAGCCACTTAAATATCCGTCAAATTTCAATGATTAGAAAGCAAACGTAGCACTTGATAAGTTGTCTGCCGAAATGCATCGTGCTCTTTTCTTTTAAGCCTATTATTTTCTAAAGTCGTCAAACACTTCTTCTAAGAACACATCATTATTAGATTATTGGTAAATGTGTTTATATAAGCAGTTTCAGAACGTTCTAAGGTTATTACCAATCACCATGGTATATACGTTGTTCAAAGCTATATATAATGATAATGTTTGACTAACATCAGCACCCAGTACTACAGCCAGCCTTCTGTTGTATGGAGCAAGACATTTCTTCATTAGTGTTCTCCAACCAAGTGAAAAATAGAATTCTAAGTCCTCTTGGAAGTCTGAACACATGTTATGAATATCAAGTTGGTATGAAACTTCAAACTCGTGTCTATGTAGATAAAAAACAAAAACAAAACGGACATTCTTCGTAATGATCATTATATATCGGTTATAACCGGTTATTATCGGTTTTAATATTTGAATGATGAAAAAGGAGCAGTGTTTCTCCTTTTTTTGAATGAAGTTGCCACAGTCATGTATTTTTTTATACAAACGTAATAGTAGTCTAATTCAAATAATGCAATATGATTGGCCACTCTATTCGCTATCTAATTAATAATTAGACAACGAGACTGAGTTTCTAACAGCGACCCTACGAAACAAAAGAGCATGCAAAATACCTTGGATTGGACGTGTCCATTAATTCTTGTGGATGCTCCGGTGGTAATAGAGCCAGAAGTCGTTCTATATAGATATCAAATGCATAATCATCACCATAATTTTGAGATTTAAGAAATAGAAATGATTTTCCGTGTTTTTGCATACAGCTACAGAAACAGGAGTGGATGTTTGGGAGAACGAGAAATAGTAGTACGAATACAAGCAAGGAGGGCGAGTGTTTCCACTGTAATTCCGAGTTCTCACAAACTTTCTCGAGTGTTTCTATAACTGTATGGTAACACAGAAAAATGTTTTCTATTTCTTTTATAAAATTACATTTAAAAAAAAGTAAAACGTAAGAATAAGGGTAGAAAGAGTAAGTGGAAAAGTGATTCTCCAGTGGCTTGTTTTTACTCATTTTACTCATTTTGCTTATTTAACAAAATTTTAGAGATTTTTTATTAAATTCATTAATTCTTAATTATAAAAATGTGTCCACATCATTACAGTCATTGGATTTTCTATAGCTGGCAATTGTGCGGTCTTCATGGTGCAAACTAGTAATAACCCTTTATAGCAGGGATGTAGACAGAACCTTCAAAGGGGGGTTGCCCTGTGGAGAATGGAATAAGTCGTGGCTATATGTTCGCCGCCAAGCCGCGATTGTGGCTGGGAAGTCTGGGGGGTGCATTGTTTCACAAGAAAATTTTCAATTTCGAAAGGCCCAGAAGTGCTTTTACAGCAATTTCTAACATGATTTTTGCGAAATTAGGTCACCAGACGATGGCTAGAAATTTCATTATTAGCTTTTACATCATGCTAATAATTAGTTATATTCTATCCAGCCTTCTTATTCTGACAGGTTCATTAAAAAGAAAACTGAACACGGAAACATATTTAAATTCCGAGACTAATGTAAACAGTTTGACTTTTTCCGTAGCACAAGCACATTTTGTTTTGTGATGAATTTATGAAGAACAAGCAATCTGAACAAGAACAAGCAATCTGAACAAGAACAAGCAATCTGAACAAGAACAAGCAATCTGAACAAGAACAAGCAATCTGAACAAGAACAAGCAATCTGAACAAGAACAAACAATAACCCTAATACTGTAACCTTAATACTACTCTCTTTTATTTTCATTCAAATCAACTCAGAAATTTTCCCGCCAAAACTAATCGGAGAAAACTAAACGGAATTAACACTCGGATTAAGAACACATGTAACGGCTTTTTCCCACTCTAACACTAACCCTAGTAATAATCCTAACGCTTATCCTAATACTAATCCTAACCCTAATAATAACCCTAAACTTTAGCATACTGTAACATTAATCTTAATATTGTTGACCATCTTGAAACCTAGCTCTCGCGGATACTAAAAAGCATCGTCCCAAAGACATCACTGTATGTTAGCTCAATATGATCTAACGTTCTGTCCCGCGTAATACCCTACAAGTCCTTTATACATCACTCACTTGTCATTGTTTTCTTTGTCTCTTCAATAGACTGAGATAACGCTGACCCACATCTCGTGGTTAGATTTCGTCCCAGACCATTGCCAATATGAGTATGTAATTCCTAGGTGAGCAAGGTAATATTTTTTTATATTAAACAAGACACAATAATAATTAGCTAATTACTCGCATAAATACATCTTATTGAATGGTTTTACCGATAATACGGCCATATATTTTACGAGTTTCGCATGTATTTTTCGGAGCCTGAAAGGGCGAGGAAAAATGCGAGAAACGAGTAAAATGCCCGACCGTATTATCACATAGCTGTTCAAATGAAATAGACAGTTTGCATTCGACATTTTACTTTGGAAATCCTTAATTGTATTCGCTATAATATGAGTACCTAAACTACCCCCCCCCCCCTCCCGGGAACCATGTAAAAACACGTTCTCCCGCTGCGGGCTATAAATCACCAGGGATAAGTTTAAAATTCACTGGGAAAAAAACAGATATATGAATGAAATGAGGGAGAAAAATAAATATTTATCAAACAATATCAGGCCGTACTGAGAGTGCAATAGGATATAATAAGGGTAATACTTGGCATTTACACTCGGTGAATCAGATGAAGGAAAAGTTATAGCAAATTACGAATATCGAATATAATAATCCAGCACCAATGTAACTATACACAAGAAAATATTACCCGTTTATATGTCCTTAGAAATCCAGGATGGGTGTGAAATGGATGGTCAAACTGATTAACTAATACACCCAAACGGTTAATCTCATCACTCATTGCCTGGGCGACCTGCAAAAAAGATGGACGCGGTAAAGAGTCATTTTCTACAATGTAACAAAGATTTTCCAAACCTAGTCTACATGGACAACCCTCGTTACATGACGCGCTCACAATCTAGCTGGCGGACACTTTTCGGGCCACGAAATCTGTTTGTTATTTGCATCCCTAAATATTTGAACAATCCTTGGTATAAATGACTCGTATTCTCCTTTTCTTGTAAGAAGACATACCTGATTGAATACTTATTATGTTATTTTATCGGAAATACATGAACGATCGTCAAGCTCAAATACTCAGAAAATGTTTCGGAGTCCCGGACAGGAATCGAACTTGTCCCCTCGCCCGAATGGTGGATGAAGGTGCCAATATCGACCGGCGTTTAGTCCCTTATCACCGGAAATGCAAGCGAATCTTGAAATTGCATCCAGTTTAATTTTATATATATATTGGGTCATCACCTACCTATACTATCAAGTTTTGTGATCGGTTGATTCAAACAATAAAACAATAGAATCAACCACAAAGAAACCAATGTCCTAACCCTATCACTTTTGTTCCATATAGCCAATCACAAAACCTGTTCATTTTAGGTACGTATTTACCCTATATATTCAAGATCAACGGCCCATGCGCGGCATCGGGAAATTTGGCCCTGGTAACTAGATATGGTAAATAATAAATATCTGCATTTGAATTAATATTTAAATTGAAACCGTAAAAGAAAAGTACGTGTTTTGTCGGGTTATACGGTGAATGAAGATTTGAGTTCAAAAAGATCGTGAAAAGGCAGTGAAAATGCAATATATCGTCGTCGGAAGATGTTAAGTTCGTAAATCAAGTTCGTAAATCAAGTTTTATACGTGGCGTCAAAACTAAAGGTAAACCCGTTTTCTGTTTTTTAAACCTGTTAGTCAGTTACAAAGATAGTTTGGCAAACATGTCCGAGTATGATATTCAGGCTTTTATTTGATGTATAGCATGATTTTCTAGAGTTAGTAGTTCAAAATATATCGTCCTCTGAATATCTAAAATATTTACTCGGAGTTTGTCAATCTAATCCAAGCGTTGTCGTTTTTTTCAAGCTGTTAGCTATCAGTTACAAAAATATTTTTGTAGGTATGTCAGAGGCTGTTAATCAAGCTTTCATTAGATATGTAGAATGAGTTCTTAGAGTTAGTACTTCAAAATATATTGTGGTCGGAACATTTCACTTTTGGCATGGCGTCATGGCGACTAAAAACAAAACAAAAACGTGAGCCTGTCAATCAGACATCACAAAATCACTCTTTGAAGGGCTTTCGCTCGAAATTAAAGTCCTTACACACGATATACCAATAAATTATGTGCTTTATTATAATATTGCAGAATAACAAATGTTAATACAAATTTTGAATGGCAGATTTTATACTTTTATTTAAATTATCCATCACCATTGTTTCACTCGGTCACTTTGCAACCTCATCCACAATGGAATAATTGCAATACTTGATAATTAGCCTATATAGTGAGTACCAGTACTGGTGGTAAGGATGTAAAAAAGTACAGATTATAGCTGTGTTTATACTGCAAGTCTATAGGACTAACCAGGACTAACCTGGCTGGACGTCACCTTGGGCCTGGCTTACATTTTACTGACTTTAATAGTCTAAACATGCACCACACTGGTTATAACAATCAGTGTTTATACGCTCATCTGATGGCATGCTGGTCTGGCCAATGGCTTAGTGTGTTTGTGTAAACACCTTTGTCCTGTATTAGGCCTAGACAATGCCAGTCCTAGGCTTGCAATGTATATATTTACACAGCTTTTGTAGGATATATACTGTATATAGATACTGTATAATTTGGTAGGTTAACACTCACTGTGTCAGGGGAACACATTAGGGATTAAACAACTGGTATCATCTCACTGACAACAAGCAGCTGAAGGGAATTTCATCTTGAATTGATGATATATTGGTGAAATAATTAGATTAAGCAATGTTCTTTGTTGCATATTATGGACTTTTGTCATTTCATCTTTTTGAAATGTGTTACCAGGACTTGAATACCATTGAAATACCGGTACATGTATGCATAATTATATAATTTAATATAATAAGATTATATATTAATAAAAGCAACAGAAGTCTTCTAACAGAATAAAAGGTTTATCGAGCTTATCAATATATTGTCAGACAACACTCATTGCAAAACTCAAAAATTAGCTGATACAGAGAGTATATTGGTGTCTTGTAGTAAGGATGTAAAAAATTACAGACTTTAGCTGTGTTTACATATATTGCAAGTCTATAGGACCAACCTGGCCAGCCACGACCTGGGCCTGGCTTACATTTTATTGACTTTAATAGTGTAAACATATACCATACTGGCTATAACAATCAGCATTTACGCTCATCTGATATTATGGCATAATGCCCTTCTGGTCAATGGCTTAGTGTGTCTGTTTAAATTCACCTTTGTCCTGGATAGTAGGCCTGGACAGTACCAGTCCTTGGCTTTCAATGTATATTTTTACACAGCTTTTGAAGGATAAATACTGTATAATGTATAATTGGGTAGGTTAACACTCACTGTGTCAGGGGAACATGTTAGGGATTAAACAAGTGGTATCACCTCACTGACAAGAAGCAGCTGAAAGGAATTTCATCCTGAATTAATATATATATTGGTGAAATAATTAGATTAAGCAATATCGTTCTTTGTTGTATATTATGGGCTTTTGTCATTTCATTTTTTGAAATTCTGTTACCGGTACTTGAAGTATTGTTTAATAAACGAGCAGCAGTGTTTTAGATCTGATAAAACACGTGCTGCGAGTTTATTAAACGGCTTCAAACACGACCCATTTGATAAGTTCATAGGCGTAGTAATTTTGAAAATCGATGTTGTCTAAGCCGAGAAAATCAAAGATAAAGTTTATGTAAATCAGGACGAATCTTTTATCACATTTAAAGACACGATACGGTAGTGATTTTCTTTTGTCTTTTCCTCATGAATTATTAATGAGTGTTTGAATACCATTGAAATACTGGTACACGAATGTGCATAATTATATAATATTAATAAAAGTTAAGAAACAGAAGTCTTCTAAAAGCATAAAAAGTTTATCAGGCTTATCAATTTGGTCTAGGATAAATTTAGGTATTGAATCTTTTGGTATCTGCTTATACTAACAATTAGACAATAAGGAACATGCAGATAACAGTATTACAGTAGGGTATATGTATCTGCTTATACTGATAATTAGGCAACAAGGAACATGCAGATTACATTATTACAGTAGGGTACATGTATGTACAAGGTTATGCAGTCTCGTGAATACAATTGTACTTTGAGTAAAATTATGAGTATGCCACTGTTACTGTAAACATGCATGTTGAAATTTATTATTAAAACCATAACTGAAATAATTAACTTTAATTATGCAATATATAATTAATAAAATTATTATTTAAATTAATAATTATTTAAATTAATTATTAATTTCAATAATCAATAGTTACACAATTGGTTTCTAACCCTGCCTGCGAGACAATTTAGTGTTGGCAGACTTTCCAACTTGGGTTCTGTTCAGTACACTACCCACAAATTGCACCCAAAAATAAGCAGTTTGAAAATCTGTTCAGTTTGGCAATATTAAAGCCTCAAACAGTAATCGGGCGAGGGGTTGTTGCGTACACGTATTTCTAGTAACTTTCTGATTGCCGGTGAGACGCTCTAACCGTTGAGCTACCGAGATGGAGAGCGAAGGTTACAATGGTGCATTGAATCGATTTATATATGCACTGCCTATGCGGCAGTCTACAGTATATGTCAGTAATAATTGGATGTGTTGTATGAATATACTGATGGAAAGATTTTCTGAGGATTTCTGAGCATATATATATATATATATATATATATATATATATATATATATATATATATATATATATATATATATATATATATATGCATATATGCATATATATATATATATATATGCTCATCAGCACTACACTGATGAGGCCCAAAAGGCCGAAACGGTACCGTCTGTAGTTAGATATCGCTCTATGGCCTTTAGGTCATATTGAGCGCTCTACAGGATGAACCATTGTCGCTTACGCATTGTGCGCACGCTCACTGCTTGCAGTTTGAGCGCTCTGGCATGGTTTTTGATGTCCCACATTTTGTGTGCATCAAGGGTGACTGTAAATAGCAGTTATCTTCATCCTGCTCATCAGCACTACACTGATGAGGCCCAAAAGGCCGAAACGGTACCGTCTGTAGTTAGATATCGCTCTATGGCCTTTAGGTCATCTTGAGCGCTCTACAGGATGAACCATTGTCGCTTACGCATTGTGCGCACGCTCACTGCTTGCAGTTTGAGCGCTCTGGCATGGTTTTTGATGTCCCACATTTTGTGTGCATCAAGGGTGACTGTAAATAGCAGTTATCTTCATCCTGCTATATGTATATGTATATGTATATGTATATGTATATGTATATGTATATGTATATGTATATGTATATGTATATGTGTATATATGTATATATGTATATATGTATATATGTATATATGTATATATGTATATATGTATATATGTATATATGTATATATGTATATATATATATATATATTTCATAAATATAATAAATATATATATATATATATATTTCACAAAGTGAAAAGGTGGTAAACTGCCAAGAATTTAGTGACGGATACTGACGTTTCGAGCGGAGCCCTTCATCAGAGTAAGACGAGATGAAATGAAATAAATAGGGCTTATATATATGCCAAAAGGGTGTCACAAGTAGAAAGTAGCCAATCAAATGCACGGGAGATAAACAAACTAATAATTAATGAGATGGGAAACGTTAGATCATTTGCTATTTTTAACAGTCGATCAGCAAGAAGACTGAGGGGGCGGGAGAAATAACACGTCCAATATTCAAGGGGATTAGGCGATAATATTAGCATAAGAAACAAAAACTTGAAAAGGAATGAAAGTGCATACGCGAATAATAAAAAATTAATAATAATAAAGGTTCCAAGCAAACTAAAATAACCAAAAACTTGTAGGAAATTAAATAAAAGAAAAACGTTCGTTAAGACCAAGAGGATGTGTGGTGCCAAGTTTAAAAATAGGTCCGCAATGCGAACATGTGGGTACCGGGAGCAATGAGCATGGGGTGTGACCAAAAGGAGGCCCATTTTTATGAAACAAAAACACTATGTTATCTAAACTGAGGAAAGAAAAATCCAAATCTGTGATACTAACTGAAATATTAGTATTATTGTCATGGAGGCTATTTATCATTATATTCATGTGGTGCCTTTAAAGTGTCTATGAAATGAAAATTTGCCACAGTTTTTTATTGTACTTGAAAGAACACTTATAATAATGAAAAATGGCTTTTAGACGCTTTTCATGTTATTCTGTTCTTGAATTATTACGCTTTATATAATTTGAGCTGTGACGTCACAAGATGGACACAGCATTACACCAAAACAGGCATATCTTCAGACCGGTTTGACTAAAGCGATTCAAACCTAGCTGACTAACTAACTAAATCAAGAAAACTAAACATTGTCATGGTTCTAATGTGGTTACTATGGTAACAGAGTTTCCAGATTACTCTCTTCCTTTATATGAATTATTTGTTTTCGACCACATTTACAGCAACTTATTCAGTTTTAGTCAATGATTTCAATGATTTCCAATGTAACAATACTGTTTAAAACAATAAAAAAGTAACTGCAATGATGAAAAGTACAACATTTTGTTTCTTTACAAAGTGGCCTGGGAATGAATATGTTACCATGGGAACCTAATAACAACAATCTCAATGCTGAGTCTTGTTGACTCAGTAAGTCTGTATGGTTTGAGCCAGTTTAGTCAAACCAATCCAAAGATAAGCCTGTTTTTGAGTTTTGATGTAATGCTATGTCCATCTTGTGACGTCATATCTCAAGTTACATGAAATGTAACTCAAGAACGACATAAGATACAAAAGTTACTGTCATGTAAAAGCTATTTTTCATTATTTTTCGTGTTCTTTCAAATACAATGATGGAGTATTTTCTGACACTGCGAACACTGAAACATTGATTGTAAAATCAATTGTTAACAAGCATATACCAAGTGTCAAAGTTCCCTTTTTCTAGTGTTATTAGTCGAGAGTATATCACATGAAAATGACGAAATTTAGCTGTTTCCCTGCAATAGCTCTGAGAAGGCAATAATATGTTGTCGACCGTCAATAATGAAAATATCATGTGAAATACCACGTGAAAATGTAATCTTTGGAATGAACTCTCCTTACGCCTTAATTGTATTTAATTTAATGTTTGAAGAATAAAATATTTCATGTCTTTACGTTTTGTTTTTTTTCTTTGACACTTGGTATGATAATAAAGCACTTGTTTACTGGGACATTGGGAAAGCAGTATGTTTTGACATTCTGCTTTCATCGACGGTCTTTCATACTGGGACCACATACTGTTTCCCTCGGTCCCAGTAAATAAGTGTTAAATATTCATAGTTGGTTTCTAAACCAAAAAATAAATTTGTAAATGCAATTTCTCCAGCTAGTTATTCACTATAAGTTCATTTATTGATACCACGACAGGAACATCAGTTAACAACAAAACATCTTTATTTGCAGAACCTTTAATGACTTTAATACAACCATACAAACAATTCCCATGTAACAAAATATTGTTCAAGCCATTCATGCAATTACCGCATAAATATGTTTACCTTATGCAAAAATTATAGCGGTCAATGATTTGCTATACACTGTATACCAGCATTGTCGCCAAATTTAGACTGACTTCCTCACTTCCTCACCTGAAACTGTCAGATGGATATACTGTATTAGTGTATAACATTTGAATTTGACGAAGAAATATAAAACAAAAACAGTCACATAAACAACATAGTACCTGTAGCTACTCAGAGGAGCGAAGCTATTAAGCACATAATTTTATGATCAAAGAAATACCTTGTACACTAAATAAGTGAAAACGAGAAAGATACAACTTACCTTTAATGTAAACTACACAAGCCAAACGCACTCGATCCGCCACGAGGAAGAGCGAATTATTAAGCCAAAATTAAAACGCATTCGATCAGAAGACACCACGAATTGATTGCCAACTTAAACGACACGACCTTTGTACGTTGAACTTGTCGAGTCGTCGACAAGTTAAGATTTTTCGAGATTTTCTACCGTATAGTTTGTTTCGATGATCGAGCGGACGACATTTTCCGATGAATTCCGAATGAGTATCTGAGTTGCGCAGTTATAATTTCGATGTTGAACCCCTACCTAGATAAACGGCTACCTCAACGCCATGACTATATGGGTACCGCTGACCGCGGTACCCACAAAAATGAGACGCTTCTCTTGCCGCTTGCGGTTATCGTTGCCACCGGAGATGGGAAGGATGGCACATACTTTCATGTCTGAAACCAAATGGTTGGAGCTATTGAAATGGCGGGCTACAGGTTTGTCACCATCATTGATCCTCACGGAACGAAGATGTTCAGCAAACCTGTCTGAAAGACGTCGCCCAGTTTCACCGATGTAGATTTTAGGGCATTTATCGCATGAAATGCAATAAATTATGTTGGTGGACGTGCATGAAAAAGCATGACGGATTGTGTGGTCGAATTTGGGGGCAGTAATAACTGTAGTGGGATTGAGAAAAGCGCATGTGTTACAGCGGGAACGGCCGCAAGAAAATGTTCCCGCTGGTGCCGAGGTATTTTGTTTAAGGGCACTATGTACTAAGGAGTCACGAATGTTTTTATTACGGCGAAAAGATACCAAAGGGTTGTCGGTGAAAATGGCTGACGTCTCAGGATCATTTTGTAAAATGTGAAAATTCCGATTAATAATATTTTTAACTTTAAAATTGAAAGGATGAAATGTTAGAACTAAAGGAATTTTATTGTTTGAAACTCGTTCCAAAGATGGTTCAAGGGCGTCTAAACGGGAGACGAGAAAAGCTTTCTGAACGGCGAGGTCTAAAAGGTTGGTAGGGTAACCACGTTGGACAAAAAAAGATCTCATTTCCATTGATTTGACTTGAAAATCTTGGTCGTCGCTACATAAGCGGCGAAGACGCAAGAATTGAGAGTAAGGGATGGATTGCTTAGTGTGGTTCATGGGATGAGAGGATGAAAATAGAAGATAACTATGGGAGTCAGTAGGCTTGTACGAGACCGACGTTTTCAGCGAATCACCATTAATCGAAATTAAAATATCAAGGAACGACACAGAGGTCTCGCTGATTTCCCACGTGAACTTCAGAGCAGGATAAAAATCATCAACAAATTTGATGAACTGCTCTAAAAGGACACGTGAACACGACGCTGTTCCTAAACAGTCATCGATAAATCTTCGGAACAAATCAGGCAAGGGACCCGTGTATTGTTCAAAGATCTGTT